>PVJO010006072.1:0-92368 GCA_004026905.1 Hystrix cristata | reverse complement strand
CTCCACAAAGCTGGGAGGAGAGGGACTGATGCAATATATCCACCGCAAGTTATGTGTCGGGAGGAGAAATGGGCCGTATGATGCTCTGAGAGCAAAAACCAAACCTCCCAGATGCTCTGAGACAGCAATCAAACCTCCCAGATCTAAACCCGCAGGTGTACAGGGAAATTAAAAGCAACTTCCTCTGGGGAGCTCGGAAGGGTTCCAAAATAGGGCTGGCGTCTGTTGGAGCAGGAAGGGTAAGACACAGAACCCGGAGTTCTGGAGCTCCCAAGGTTGCCCTAGAAAGGTGGCAGGAGAAGGGGAGACTTGGGCCAGATCCAGGGGTGTCGGGGAGTTGGGGACCAGGGTCTTAGCTGATGGAGACTGGGTGCTGCGGGCATCTTGGGCTTGGGGTGGTGAAATCCAGCCTCTCTCCAGCAGTGTTTGCCACTGCCTCAAGGAACAATTACATTTATTGTCACCCAAGTAGGGGGGGGGTGAGGTGGGGGGTGCCACGGACCACCCCAGGGCTGCCCACCAGCTGCTCCTCTCTGGTTCCTTATCAGCCAGAAGCTCAGGTTTCCCGACCAACTGCAAGGGATCACATGCTGCTTTCGAACCCTAGAAGCAGGGTGTTTCTTCTGTGTTTTGCAGAAAAGGTACCTGGCTGGCTGAACACGGAGGCCTTGGACCAGTGCGGTGGGGAGGGGCTTTGCTCCTAAACCACAGCTGGGCGCAGTGCTGAGCGGAAAGCATGTGAGGCCAAGCTGCAGATGCCTGCTCTTTTCTGCAGGGAGAAGTCAAAGCTGAACGAAAGGGGCACCTTGGGGCAGCTGGGCCCAGCCTCCTGCATGATGAGGTTCCATCAGCCCACGGAGAAGGGAGGGACACAGAATCCAGACCTGGCTGTTAGCCTCAGGCAATTTCCCTCTAGTCTCCAAGCCTCGGATTTCCCAACTAAAACCTGGGCTGGACTGGATTTCTCCAAGGTCCCTGCTGGGGTGGTCCCTACAGTGCCCTGCCTTGTCTGTATTTGAAACTCGTCCCTCCCCTCAGCCTTCACGGGCCCAGGCTTATCTCTGATGGCTTTTGTCCAGCTGGCCTCTGCGGAGAGAGTTGCTGACAGCTCTGGTTTACAGCACAGGGCTGCTCATTCTTTCTCTAAAGGGCCAGAGTAAACGTCCTGGGCTGGGCGGGCCAGACACTGTCACAACTTCTCAGCTCTGCCATTATTGCAAAAGCAGCCATAAGATGTAAATGAATGAGTGTGAAGCCAGGTGTGGTGGCACACACCTAGACACCCAGAGTCCCGGGATTACTGGGCACGCATCACCACACCCATCGATCTTGCCCCTTTCCGAAGCAGGTCTGGAAATCCTGTTTTATGAATGAACGTCTTTAGGAAGTGTGATAAAAAATACTGTGACTGTTGCTACCAAGTGCCATCTAACAGGAAAGCAGGCTTATAAAAACACTACGGTGTGTTCTCAGGTGCCATATCTGCCAGCTCTGGACCATGCAACTTCTGGCTCTTCCTCAAATTCAAAATGACCATGAAAGGTACATGTTTTAAATCAGTTCAGGACATTGAGGCAGCCATGACAGCACAATTAAAGACAAAGAGAGAAGACTTCCACAACTGCTTCGCAGTGGCAAGCATGATGGTGTACATTTGCTCAAAGCAAGGGGGAGTACCTTGAGGGTAATTAATAACACTTACCTTGCTGGGCATAGTGGCGCATACCTATAATCCCAGGACTCAGGAGGCAGAGGCAAGAGGATCGCTGCAAGTTTGAGGCCAGCATGGACTACATAGTGAGCTCAAGGCCAGCCTGGAATACATAGCAAGACTCTGTCCCCACCTCAAAAGAAAAAAAAAAAAAAGAATAACACATACCTTTTACTGTAATAATTCAACAAAATGTAAACTTTTTTTTTTTCATTTTGAGACAGGGTCTCACTATATAGCTCAGGCTGACCTTGAACTCACCATGTAGCACAGGCTGGCCTCGAACTCATAGTGAATCTCCTGCCTCAGCCTCCTGAGTACTGGGATTATACACGTGGGTCACCATGCCTAACTTGTAAATTTTTTTAAATTACACCTTGTCTATTAGGTCTGCCACCAGGGCCCCTGCTATCTTCCTCCTTTCTCATTGTTTGAATAAACTTCGAATAGCTTAGTCCAGCTCTGTGACCTTAAACAGAATGCTATTATTCTAGATATCGGTAATCTCTTTTGTGATTTTTTTTTTTTTTTTTTTTTGGTAGTGCTCAGGATTGAACCCAGGGTCTCTGCGCTGAGCTATATCTCCAACCCTTTTTTTAATTTTTATTTTTACTTTGAGACAGGGTCTTGCTGAGTCACTAAATTGTTCGGGCTGGGCTGGATAACGCCTTCTGTGTTGAACCATCATTTTGTCCTGCTTTACAGAAGAGAAGACTGATGCCTAAGGAGATCCAGTAAGGAGGCACATGCAGGCCTGTCTGACCCTAAGTCTGCCTCTTTCTACTGAGATGTCAGAGTGACCACTTGCGCAGGTCCTGACCTAGGAGCCCTTTAGGACTACCTCCCTCCCTTAACCCCTGTCTGGCTGTCCCCACTTGGCCTTGAACACACACGGGCACACATTCGTTACAGAGAGGAGGCTGTGGGACCCTTCGTTTGGGAGTTGCTATGGTCTTTGAGAAGCTACTTGCCCGGCCCCTTTAATTTTTTATATTGAGAAAGGGTCTCACTCCTGGACTGTGTTTCTTCACTGTACTTCCTCACGCCCTCACACTTCCTGCTCGGCCTCAGTGGCTTCTTTCTGTTCCCCTAACTCGCCCGGGCGCCATGTCCCTGTCTTCGCCTGGCCGCTTGCTCTTCAGTGGGTTTCCGTGCAGACAACGGCTGCAGTGACCCCCCCGCCCCGCCAGCCGGTCTCCCCCGCCACCTCTCACCCCACATCCTGTGCAGTCTTCTCCGACACCTTCAGCGCGCAGGTCCGCACGGCAGCCGGAAGCGCCTCGGCTCACTCGCGCCAGACCCCGCGCCTGCTCCGTCCGTGCGCAGTAAGTGCGCAACAGGCGCGCATGCGCCAAGGAGGCGTCGCGCCTCCGTCTCTCTCGGCGGCAGCACCGGGCCCTCTTGTGTGCTGGTCCCCGGGCCCGTCCCCGGGCCCGTCCCGCGAGGAACTCACTGCCTCTCTGGGCGGAGACGGCGTCCGCAGCGGCGAGGTCAGAGAAGGCGCCTGCGTCTGTTATCACGCCGACGGTGCCCTGACAGGTTCTCATTTGCCACGACAGAGACCCGGATGTTGTACCCAACGGTAGGGAAAGGCAGCCAAGTTTAGTCAGGTTTGAGGGGGAAGGTGCACTCAGAGCGAGCAGGCTCCTGCCTGTGGAGAGGAAGAAGAGCGTGGGCCGAAAGGAGAGATACAGTTGACATGTGCCTTAGGCCTAGGGCACCTCCCACTGGGTCTGTCAGAACACGGAGGCTGAGGCGGGAAGAGTGGGAATTCAAGACCAGCCTGGGTAACTGGGAGAAACCCTGTTGAAAGAAGAATTGGCGGGCAGGAAAGGAAACAAGGCAGAGAAATCCCTATGTTTTCCTCCAGCTGGGCTCCCCCCTCCTCCGCTGCACCCTCGCGGCCCAGGCTTTATTCAGGTCCAGGCTTTATTCACTCTTCAACCCGGACGTCCCTGTCGCAGTCTCCAAGGGCCCTTCTCGCCCTGTCCTGCCTGGACAGCAGGCCCTTTAGACCCCGGGCTTAGTGCTCCCCAGGCACCTGTGGGCCATTTGCTCCTCTGGACCTCCGCAGCCCCATCTCATCTGATGAACAAATAAGTGGGCAGAGGTTTTCCTGGGAAGGCAGAGATAATCTTCTGACCTGGTGGGCTCCTCATCAAGGGCCTTGTGATTGCAAGGCAAGCACTGTAACCACTGAGCTAAATCCCCAGCTCCATTAATTTTTTTTTTTGAGACACGGTTTTGTTATGTAGTCCAGACTGGCATCAAACTCGTGGCAATCCTCCTGTCTCAGCTTCCTGAGTGCTGGGGCTACAGGGGTGTGCCACCACTAGCCAGCTTCCTCTTTGGGTTTTTTTGTTTGTTTTTTTTTCCCCCCTCTTTGGTTTTTTGAGACAGGGTCTTGCTATGCAGCCCAGGCCTCCCCAGTGCTGGGATTGCAGGCCTGTGCCACCACATCCAGCCCTTTCTCTTTTTTTTTTTTTTTCTTAAACGGGCCCAGGGTGGGACCCATTTTGGGAGGAGCAAAAGGGCATCTGCTGGACCCTGCCTCCTCTTCCCTGTGGAAGTCTCCTCTTGCCTCCCTCCTAGGGGCACCCTCACTCCAGGGAGCCTGCAGCCTGCATCTCCAGGGTGGGGGAGCTCGGGGAGCACTCCCTGTGGGAAGGGAGGAATCAATCAGTGCTGGCCTCGGCCACAAAGCAATGGAGTGGACCTGGCCCAGGATGACTCAGTGCCTGCTGGAAGAGCCCTGGCTCCTGGGAGGACACACAGGGAGGGAGACAGGGCCTGCTGTCCTGGCACCCCTGGGGAGCTCACTCCAGGTTCTGACCTGAGAGGGGACTCCCCAGTCTGCCCCTCTGCTGGTCCCCATTGTAGGGGGGAGGTAAGAAGACTATAGATCTCAGCCTTTCTCTGCCCCAACTCAGGGGACCCTTGAGGGAAACCTGCGAGGAGAGGCTCTGGGCTTGGGTGACGGGGTCTTGGGGTCTTTTCTGAGGGCCCCTGCCAGCTGCGGGTCTTGTTTGCTTTTTCTTTGTTTTTCTTTTTACCAGCAAGGGGTTGACAGCATCGTGGGGAGGAGCAAGACATCTCCCAGCCACATTCCATTTCCCAGTGTTGGAGGAGGGGAGGCAGATACTGTGTGCGGCACAGCCACCCTCAGGCCCCCTTCCTACCCTACAGCTCGCTAATCCACCATGGCACTTTGCTGAGCAATGTGTTCATGCCCAAGACGAAACCTGCTCTCCAGCCCCAGCCAGCCCTGCTTTAAGGCAGCTGGGTCTCCCCGCCCCCAGCTTTATGAGTAGCCCTAGGGAGGGGCGCTTTGAGAGTTTTGTAGTACACAACCTGTGTAGTGCTCTCTGCGGCCCTGGCTTGGTGGACAGATGGCCTCAGAGCTCTGCAGGGAGGAAGGAGAAGGTGGGAGGTGTGGACACCCTCCCACGCTCAGTGCAGGCAGCTGCCTTTATCTTTCACACGTTGGACTTCCTAGTAAGTCGTTGGAAACAATGTGTCCTGCTACTAACAATGGCAGATGCTGTGGAAACCCTGGCACAGAGATGCCAGTCACACTGCACCGCAGGCTTCACGGTGTGACTCTCAACTCTGCCTTGCACTGCTTATGTGGCCTTGAGGGGAACAATACTGTTTGCCTCACAGAGTGTGTGCAAGGATAGTGCAGGGACGATCTCACTAAATCACCTGGGCCGAGCTTGAACTTGCAGTCCTCCTGCCTCAGGCTCCCAGAGTGCTGGAATTACAGTCTTGGGCCACGATGGCCGGCTTCAACCTTAGCACTGTTGCCATTTGGGGACCTGGGTCTTGGTCGTTGGAGCTGTCCAGTGCCCTGTAGGGTGTCTGGCCACATCTCTGCCCTCTGCACTCCAGGCCAGTCCCAGCCCCTCTGTCCCAAGGCGACTATATCACCTCCTGATAAGAATCGGGGGTCTAGAGAGAAAAGCTGCAGGAGCCCAAGGGTGGAGGAGGGTGCAGGAAGGAATGTGGCAGATGACAGTGGCTGCTCCTCCTCTCCAGCTCCAAGTCAGTGCCTGCTGTCCCAGGGGGCCTCGTGCATGTGCCTTGGAGGGGAGAGAGGATGAGGAGGGGAAAAGAGAGGGTGGGAAGGGGAGGGAGGGAGAGGAGGGGATCGCAGCAGAAAGGAGACCTCATAGGAGACAGAGGACTTCAGGGCCCAGATCAGCTTTTGAACATACCCAAGATGTAGCCCTGGGGCCTGGGACCTCGGGCAGCAGTCTTTGTCCTTTCTCTTTCCAGTGAGTGGCCTACGGGAGGGAGATGCCGCGGGGGGGGGGGGGGAAGGAGATATGCCCCCTGAGGCCCCAGCCAGGATGGGAGAGGTGTGAAGAGGGACCCTGCAGGCCCTGTCCCCCTGCCTGGGGCTCCTGTCTCCTTACCGGTTTCCCTTTCCGCCCTCACCCTTCTTAGTATGCATGCTCTGCAAGGCATAAGGAGGGGCACCTTAACAATGCACATGGGGCTGCACCATCCCCAGGCTCGAAGCTGCCCAGGGCCACCTCGATGCTCAGCGTGCAGTCCACACCCCTGGCCACAGCCATCGGGCCCCTCCTGGGCCCCAGCTCTTCTCATTCTTTTTTCTACCGCTGAACTCCAGACTTCTTCACTGCCCACAGTGCATTTGGCTTCCCCCATCCCGAGCGTCTGCCCAGGCTGCGCCTTCGCTTTGGGGTCCCACTATGGTTCTGGGTCCTGCATCCTCACTGTCAACACAAGCACTCCTCTGTCAGACCAGCAGTCTTCCCCGCCAACGCAATCTGAAAATGACCTCGATACATGGGTATCACACCTTCACATATTCTTTTCGTCTTGAGGAAGGGCCTCACTAAATTCAGGCTGGCCTCATGCTCGAGATCCTTCAGCCTCAGCCTCCTGAGTGCTGGGATTACAGGCGTGCGTCACCACCGTGGCTTCAGAGAGTATTTTGGAATAGAAAAATGAATTATTGATGGCCTCCAGAGCCTGAGCGCTTTGGTTCTGCATCTCACGAGGCCCTCGACCTCTGGCTCCGTGGGAGTCACAGGCAGGGACGGGGAGGGGGGTGGTCCAGAGGCTGGAGCAAGGGGAAGAGGACAGGTGCCGGGGGAGGGGCAGCAGGTGTGTCCCCTGCAGCTGCCAAGAGGCCACTTGAGGCAATTGAAAAGTGCCACACAGGGAGCTGTTTACGCCTTCCGCTGTGATGCTAATGCCGACTGATCCGGGCTTCCGGATCCCCAGCCCCCTGCCCCTTGCCCCCTGCCCCCGACAGCTCGTCCAAACCTCTCAGTCTCCCGGTTGCTTCCCTAGGGGAAGGACACTTCCGGGGTTGGTGCCGGGAGCTCGCCCCGGGGCCGGTCCCCTCCGGGGCCTGTGAACGCTGGTGTGCGGACTGGCCAGCAGAGGGCGCTCCAGGTCGCGCCTCGGAGCTCCGCAGCCAGCAGCTCTCCGTCGGGCAGCCACTCAAGACGCGGCCTCCCGAGGTGGAAGAAAGGTTTAGGCTGAGCCTCCACCCCGAGGCCGCCTGGCCCAGGGGCTCTTCCCGCTGTGGCCGGCAGAGGACGCCACCTCCAGCTGGACCCTCGCTTTGGGGCATACCAGGGCCTGTCTGCAGCGCCTTAGGGTTAGGGGGTCTGTGTTGCCCAACCCGCCTTCTCTCAGGACGGGTCCGCCGTTTCCAGAATGAGCCCCGGAGGTGGAGAGGTAGCGCATGCCTGTGATCCCGGCACTGGGGAGGCCGAGGCAGGACGATCTCGCAAATTCAAGGCCAGCCTAGACTACACAGGGAGACCCAGTCTCAAAAACAAGAACAAAAAGAGCCCCAGGGTTAGGAAGATGGGAGGAGACCTTAGACCCTGCTGGGAGAGGAGGGTCTGGCGCCAGCCCTGTGGAGGACACTCCCCTCGCCACTGCAATCTCCAGCAGCCCTCTGAGCTGGCTGCTCCGCTGCACTGAATCCTCCAGATACGGTCTTCAGATGCGAGATAAAATGGTGCAGCCTAGGTAAATGGATGCATCTTGAGACCATACTCCTAAGTGAAATAAATCGGACACACATGTTTAAATACCGCATAATTTCTCTGGTGTGAGAAACTGAAGTATAAATAAGGACTACAATGTATTGTATTGGGAAAGGGAAGAAAGTGTCCAAATGGGAAAGGGAGCAAGGGAGGGGGAAAGGAAGAGAGGGACAAGAGAAATAAGAAATGGAAGGAAAAAATGCAAACAAAGCTTTTGTAAATAGGGAGGGAGGAGGGGGTAAGGGGAGGGGAACGGGGAAAAAAAGAAGCAACAAGGTATATCATGTACAGGTACAAATCCCCAATGATGAATGTTATCAATATGTATATCGAAAATGTACCATTAAAATAAAATTTTTTTAAAAAGAAAAAAAAAAAGACTCAAACAACCATAAAAAAAAAAAAAAACGGTGCAGGCATTTTCCATGGCAGTGTTGTTTGTTATAACAAAACTGGAGATAACCTTCACATTCCCTCGTAGGTGCCCAGCTGAACATGTTATGGCAGACTTATAGCATGAGATATTAGGCAGCTGCAAGGAATGAGACGCTCTTAAACCGAGGCAGGAGGGTTGTCACATGTGTGAGGCCAGCCTGAGCTACCTAGTGAGTTCAAGGCCAACCTGAACTACATAGCTCTACATACAAGACTCTATCACAAAACAAAACCGAACCAACAAAAAAACAAATCCCCAAAAACAAACAAAAAGCCACAACAACCACAAAAAAACCAACCCTCTTTATTTTATTGCAGTGCTAGAAACTGAACCCAGGGCCTGTGCCTGGCCCATGCTAGGCAAGTCCTCTACCACTGTACTACATCCTCAGCCCATCTCTTTTGTTTGTTGTTGTTTGTGTTTGATACAGTGTCTTGCTATATATTCAGGCTGGCCTTGAACTCACTATGTAGGCCAGGCTGATCTTTTTTTGCCGGGGTGGGGGTTGCTGGGTTCAAACTCAGAGTCTTGCACTTGCTAGGCATGTGCTCTACCACTTGAGCTAAATCCTCAACCCATGCTGGCCTTGAACTCGCTGTATAGTACAGGCTGGCCTCAAACTTGTGGCGATCCGACTGCCTCAGCCTCCTGATTGCTGGAATTACAGGCATGTGCCACCACACCTGACTTATTTTCTGTCTTTGAGGTTTTTTTTTTGAGTCAGGGTCTTACTATGTAGTTAGGCCGGTTTTAAACTCACTACATAGCCCAAGCTGGCCTCAGACTCTCAGTACTCCTCCTGCCTCAGCCTCCAGAACGCTGAGATTACAGATGTGTAC
Source organism: Hystrix cristata (assembly GCA_004026905.1). Classification (NCBI taxonomy): domain Eukaryota; kingdom Metazoa; phylum Chordata; class Mammalia; order Rodentia; family Hystricidae; genus Hystrix; species Hystrix cristata. Next base: position 83,347 of record PVJO010006072.1, on the reverse strand, counting down.
ACCATGCCTGCCTCCCTGTTGTATATGTTTTCTTGTTGGGAGGCAGACTGTGGAGATCAGAGAAGCTGAGCAGGCACACGGGGCCTTCCTGCTGCAAGCTGTATCCCGCCACCAGCTGCCTTGAGCTTGGCTCCCACCCGGTGAAGTCCTGTCCTGAGGTTCACAGCCGTGGGTGAGAGGGCTGGTGCCCAGGAAGGAGGCTGGCGCAGCTAGGCTTTCCATTGACTCTTGGGGGCCAGCGCTGCTCCAGGTAGAAATGTTGGGCCAGAAGTTTCTGAGGGACTTAAAAAAAAGTGGAGGTCTCTTCCCCCACTGCTGGCATGTTGGTTTTGGTGGGGCTGTGACGGCCCAAGTCTTCTGCCTGGCTTGGTGCTCAAGGCCTCTCAAGCTCCCAGTCCTGTTTAGATGGGTGCCTCAGCTGGGCCTTGCTGTCACAGGGGACATTGCAGGAAACCACAGCAAAGGAGAGTCCGCTCTGCCCAGCTTTCCCCTTTCCTCCCACAAGAGCTCCCCGCTCAGCTCAGCAGTTACACCTGTACCACTTGTGCGTGTGTCCTTGTGTGTACAGATACACACAGTCACACACATGTACACACACATCCTCATATACACATACCATATTCACTGCACACAAAAATGCACACATCCAGCATGCATGTGTGCACACATCACGTCCACCCTTTTGTTCAGTTCTCACTCCTGAGTGGTGGGGGCGCGCTTCTGAGATGGCTGCCATCCAGTCCTTTTTCCTATGAGTGCGAATTCTGCTCCACCTAGCAGAAAGGAGATTCATTTTCCCTTGTCTTGAATCTTTGTGGTGGAAGCGGCGTTCTTAGCTTTCTGATCCAAGGCTTGAACATGACTAGATGCTTGTTTCATCCTCCTTAGAAGCCAGCTGCTGTGTAAGAAGATCAACCACCCTGAGACTGCCATGCTGTGACAAGGCCCGAGCATGTCAGTGAGGAGAGAGAGAGGAGGGTGCAGACCAGCGCTGACCTGCCAGGTGCATGAATGATCCTGTGCGGACCTCCCAGCTGTGCCAGCCGCTTGCTGGACATAGTGACCCAGACACAGCTGCTATCAGGTAGGTTCTGATATTCCTGGGTTCTTCCCTTCCTCAAACAAAGAATTGAATGAGGGGGACAAAAAGTAGTTCCAAAGTTTTATTTAAAATTATAGAGAAAAGAAGAAAAGGAAAGTTGAGCATAATGACAGAAACAGCAAAATGAGCCTAAAAGGCACAGTAGGAGTTACCACAGAAAGGCGTGATAGCCTTGGCGCTGGGTACACAGACACCATCTTCCATGGGAGAGAGCAGGGAGAGCTCCTTCCCTAGCAGCGCTGTAGAAAAAAAGGGCAAGTTCATGCCTTTCATATTTATCTGGATCTGTTCTCTCGGGAGACTTTCCCGATCCTTTTGAGAAGAGGGGCGATTGGAATTTCGCACCCCAGGCTGATGTCAGGTCAGAGCCACTCCCCCAAGGTCATGTTCATCCTCCCAGCCAGGTCAGGCCACACCCTATTCCTACATCAGAGCCATGGGGCAAGCTTGACCATCCAACTACCGCCTGCCTAAATTCCTGACCCCAGAATCATAGGAAATGACAAAAAAAGTTTTAAGCCACTGGGTTTTGGAATGATTTGCTATGCAAAAATAATTAATTGAAATCTCCACACATATTATGTACATACGTGTACAAACTCACGTACACTTTCAAAGAGGCATGCCTAGCCAGGCATGGTGGCACGTGCTTCTAATTCCTTCCTGCACTCTGGGAGGCTGAGCTAGGAAGATTGCAAGTTTAAGCCCAGCTTGGGTGATTTAGTGATTTAACAAGGCTGTCTCGGAAAAAGAAAGGGGGTGGGTGGGTGGGGAGGAGTGTGGCTGGGGCTTGGCATGGTGGCACATGCTTGTGCAGGTGGATTACAAGTTCAAGTCTAGCCTGGGCAATTCAGTGACTTAGTGAGACCTTGTCTCGAAATGAAATGATATAAAGAAAACTTTATTTTTATTTATTTATTTTTAGAAAACTTCAAAAATATGAGCTGAAGATGTAGCTCAGTGAGAAAGCCCTGGGTTTAATTCCCAGTAGTGCGTGCATATGTGTGCACAGACAGAGAGAGAGCGAGGGAGGGAAGGAAAGGGAGGGAGAGGGAGAAACAGAAACAGAGACAGAGATCGCCTGCATCCGTGAGCCTGTCCTCTCACAGGTGGCACTGGGGCCTCCCTGCCTTCCTGATGAACTGTCAGGTGACCTCCATTCCTCCACACTGCAGGGTGCTTCTGAAAGACTAATTCAATTCTGAGCTTCAGAAGAGGGATCTGAGGAGCATAAGTCGACTTGGTGATCTCAGTCCCCTTGAGAGAGTGGTTTTGCTTTGGTTGTGTGACAGTTTCTAGCCAATGAGACACTGGGGAGGTTGGCTTGGTGCTTCTGGGAAAGTCGCCCTAGAAGCAGAGAGTCATTTTTCTGCCTGGTGTGAATTAGGCAAATGGAAATGCTGTCCCACTGTGTGACGAAGAGGGTGTGTTGTTAGCCAGAGTGGATCAGTGGAAAGGAATGCTCTTAATGACATAACTGATTCGTACAGTCAGGCAACTATTATACAGTGCCCCCTTCTATCGCTGGAATTCAGTCACGTGAGAGAATAACTTTATCATGTGAGAGTTTTCTTTCTTTTTCCCTTTTTCCTTTTCCTTTGTTTTGGGGGGTACTAGGGATTGAACTCAGGGCCTTTACACTGAGCTATGTCCCCAGTCTTTCATTTTATTATTTTTATTATTATTGTTATTGTTTGAGTGCTGGGGATCAAGCTTGGCCTTGTGCTTGCTAGGAAAGTGTTCTACCACTGAGCTAAATCTCCCCCCTCTTTTTTTTTGAGGCAGGGTCTTTGTAGTTCAGGCTGGCCTTGAACTCATTATGTAGCCAAGGCTGGCATTGGATCCTCCTGCCTCAGCCTCTCAAGTGCTAGGACTACAGGCATGCGCCACCACACCCATCTTCTTTCTTTCCTTTTACTTGTAGCCAAAGGCATCCAACTGACATTTCCTTTCCATGAACAAACCCTGCCACATATATACCCAGTGCCTGTATACAAACAGATCCAGAGCTGTGCACAAGTCACAGCTGTGCACAATAAACAAGCACGCACTGTGTCTCACACGTACATGGTGGTACGTCCCTGATACACACAGAGAAGAGCACACCCCCTTTCATGCAGAGATACAAGGGTGCATGTACATCACTTCTCGCATGTGCACACAATTCCCATGAATAATGCCGCGTACCTGGTCCATGTGCATTATTCCTGCGTGTGTGCAGCCGCAGTGTGCACATCCATGGCTGAGAGTGCCTCCCTGCGGGTTCCTGGGTTGGAAACTCGGTCCTCAGTGAGCTGATGCTGGGCCTGGGTGGGACGTCCAAAAGGGGCTTCATGCAAGGTGAGTAGACCAGGGGTCCTGTTCTGGGAAGGGACTCAGGTCATTCTCAGCGTGCTCCAGTTAGTTTCTTGGAGAATGGGTTGTTTTAAGAGAGCGAGGAGGCTGATCTCTCATGCTCTCTGGATTACTGTCTTGTGTGTGATCCTGTTATCGGGCGGGTTCCAATATTCCTGAGTTCTCCCCTCCTCGAGCAAGGAATTGAACGAGGGGGGCGAAGAGTAGTTCTAAAGTTTTATTTAAAATTATAGAGAAGGGCTGAGGATTTAGCTCAGTGGTTAAAGTGCTTGCCTTGCAAGCACGAGGCCCTAAGTTTGATCCCCAGCACCAAAAAAAAAAAAAATAAATAAAATAAAATAAAATTATAGAGAAAAGAAGAAAAGGAAGGTTGAGCATAACAATAGAAACAGCAAAATAGGGGCTGGGGATTTAGCTCAGTGATTAGAGTGCTTGTCTTGCAAGCACAAGGGCCTGAGTTCGATCCCCGGCACCACAAAAAAAAAAAAAAAAGAAAAAAAAAGAAACAGCAAAATATGTACCAGGCCTAAAAGGCACGGTAGGGGTTACCACAGAAAAGACAGCATAGCGGTGGTGCTGGGTATGCAGATACCTCCATGGGAGGGAAAAGGGAGAGCCCCTTCCCTGGCAGCTCCATAGAAAAGAGGGGAAGTTGCTTCCGGTGTTATTTCTAATGTGAGGGGGCCGGTGCTTGAAATTGGCTGAGGTCAGGTCCAAGCCACTTCCCCAGGTCACTTTCCCTTGCCAGCCAGCCTTAGCCACGCCCTATTCCTACCTCAATCACACCCCCCATTATGCCATTTGTCATAAGGGGATATAGTGGTGGTGGGGGCTTGCAAAACTGGCACCTCCAGTCTCTAAATCCATGGGCTAAATAAACTTCTCAGCCTCAGGTATTTTGTTACAGCAATGGAAAATGCACTCATATTCAGGGCAAACGTGTATACAGCATCATAGAAAAGGCCACAGCCTCAAGAAATGGGGGCCTGGTATGGTGGCACAGGCCCATAATCCCAGCATTTGGGAACAGAGGCAGGAGGATAATTGCAAGTTTGAGGCCAGCCGGGCTACATAGGGACTTCAAGGCCAGCCTGAACTACATAGCAAGACCCTGTCTCAAAAAAACCCAAGAAAAAACAAAACGACAAAAAAAGTGGGCCCTCAGTGGACGTGAGTCACAAGAAGCATAATGGCGATGAAGGAGAGGTGAGTGGGAGAAGGGCTCCCCTGGGAGCCGGAAAGAACACATCCTGTCCCCAACGCTGATGTGCTGTGGCCTTGGGCACTGTGTTTCTTCACCCTGTGACCCTCAGTCTCCTTATCTGTGAGCAGGGCGTGCTGCTGATGATCAGATGAGATAGCCTATCTCTGCCCGCTCTGTGAACTGGGAGGTGCAGCGCAGTCACCTCCCTGCCTGGAGCAGCAGCAGAGGTGAAGGAAGGGGTCCATAGCTTCGGTGAGAATTCACTCATGCCCCAGAAGTCAGGGAGACCTCTGGGGCCTAGAGGTGGCCCCGAGGAATCCTAGCTTGCAGGTGTGGCCTGCAGAGCTCAGACATGGCAGCCAGCCCACCTCTGCAGAGCAGCACCTCAGGGGAAAACACTGAGCGGCACATCTTGGCCCTCCCCGACAGCCCTTCCTTCTTTCATTCAACTGCCTGCTGCACAAGATTACTTTCTCCTGTGTATGAGCTCAGGGCAGTACTAGTTCCCAGTACCTGGAGATTTAATAAGGCTGAGTTATAATGAATGTCCCGCAGAATTACCTACCACATTAACACCAAATGAGTTCATTAGAAATTCATTAGGAGCCTGTTCGTGCCGCAGCCATGGGAATTAATCACAGTTAGCCCGCAGCAGCTGGGGGGCGTGTGTAATCTTGCAGGGAGTGGGAAGACCTTTTGGCACCTGACTTTGGCCTGAAGCAGTATTTTTTGGAGGTCATGGACTGCTTTGGATGCGAGGTTACTTGGATGTTACTGGAACTGTCCTCTGCTCCCCCTCCCCGTCCTTCCCAGCTTTGGCTCCAAGCTGAGTTAGACCTGCAGGTATGGGACAGGCAGAGCTGAGAAGTCACGGTGGGTCTTGGTGTCTTGGCTGCTCATGCTTCTGATGGAGTCCTTCTGTGTTCTTCGGCAAGGCCCCCTGGAGGCCCTGCCCCACCTGGGCCTCTTGCATTGTTGATCAAGACACTCTACCCACCTTACTCACCTTGTCCACCTCCAGGAGCGGATGTACATCCCTAAATCGGCCAATCAGACTTTACCTCCTGCTGAGTTTTCTTTTCTTTTCTGGTACTGGGGACTGAACACAGGGCTTTTGCACTGAGCTACATCCCCAGCCCATTTTTTTTATTTCGAAGCAGGGTCTTGCCAGGTCACCCTGGTGGGCTCTAACTTGCAGTCCTACTGCTTCTGCCTCCCAGACTGCTGGATTAGAGGCGTGTGCCACCACACCTGGCTTCTGCTTTTTTTGGAGGGGGTTGCTGGAGATCGAACTTGGCCTTGCACTTGCTAGGCAAGCACTCTACCACCAAGCTAAATCCCCCACCCCATTTTATAAGTAGGTTTTCTTTTTCTTTTTTTTTTTGAGACAAGGTCTTGTTATGTGGTACAGGTTGGCCTTGAACTATGTAACCCAAGCTGAACTCAAATTCATGGCACTCTTCCTGCCTCAGTCTCACGAGTACTGGGAACACAGGCGTCTGCCACCATGTCCAGCTAGCACCACACTCTGAATTTTGATCTTTCCCTGAGCTAGAGATAAAGTCAAAACTCACTGTGCCCTTCTGGTTTATGGGCCATGAATTCCAATGGAAGGAACTCGGGGCCTTGCGGTTGCTAGGCAAGCACTCTACCACTTGAGCTAAATCCCCAGCTGTTTGTCATGTTTTTTGTTTATGAATGCCCTTTTGTTTTCCTAACCTAACAATTGGGGACTGGTTACTAAGTTGTGCTCTCTCCATACAGTGGGTTGTAAGACGGTGGCTGGGGCTAGGGGGCGCTGGGGTGGTGGGAGTGCTGTGGGAGAGTTGCTAAGAAGGAAGTTTATTTCAGACCAGCTGCTGGGGAAGGGGAGCTGGCTCAATCGGTGATGAGAGGAAGGACCATGGCTGTTCCAAAGCCCTGCTGAAGGGGGACCAGTTCCATGGTGCCGCCACCCTCCTACTGTGGCATCTCTTCTGGCTGCAGTTAGCACTCCCAGAGATGGGAGGGGGAAGGACAAAGGATGGGGGGTGGGAGCCAATGTGGCCTACCGATGTGGAGGGTCCTAGGGGCAGAAGTGACATATCCACCATCCATGGCTGGGAGAAAGGAGGTGAGCTAAGAGGAGGGGGATGGGGGGCAGCTGAGCTGGCAGGCCGGAAGCTTCATTCCGTGGGTTGGGGATGGGGCTGCATTTTCTTCTTCTTCTTCAGGCTGGGCTTAAACTCACTATTTTTTTTTTTTTTTTTTGATGCTGGGGATCGAACTCAGGCCCTTGTGCTTGTAAGGCGAGCACTCTAACTACTGAGCTAAATCTCCAGACTCCTTAAACTCACTTTTGCTGTGTGTTCATGGCCTGGGCTCATTGAATATGTACCCAGTGAAGACTTACAGATCTCACTGTAATTTAAAGACTGGCATTCTGCTTTGCATCAGCGAGGTCTGTGGTGGCAGGAAGTGCCACTGCAGGTCAGAAAAATGGAATCCACTTCCAAATCTAATGACTGAGGGGCCACACTGCTTCTCCATCCGTGTCCCACCTGGGTCCGCTGTCTCTCCTCGTCCATCTCTTCATCTACAAAGGGGAAAACATCAGAACTGATGCACTGCAGCACTCTAGGATCAACCCCAATGAACATTTCAGATTTTGGTTGAGCAAAGAGGAGAAAGGGGGAAGGGATGAAGGCCCAACAGTTTCCTCACTACAAGCACAGTGATCTCAGCCGTGGGAGGGGAGAGTGGGGGATGCCCAGGGCCCTGCTCTGATCAGGGACTCATGCACCTTCTCTAGGGATTACTTTCAGGAGAGCAGTGCTGTCTGAGGCAGGAGCCAGAGTCCAGGTGGGAAGCTGGGGTGCCCGAGAGATTAGCCTTGGGACCCTTCTTATCTCTGGTGGGGTAGAGTTGCTCTGTTGTTTCAATTAGCCCATAAAACCTCACTGTGATAGGGAGGCTGCTGAGTTCACTCACCCCTCTGGGGAGGTTGTCAGTGGGTGTCTGAGCACACAGGTGAGCCCAGGAGGAGAGAAAGTTGCAAGGTGTGGGTGGGCAGAGGGTGGCAGGTTGGGGAGGGGAGCGAGGCTGAGTCAGGCGTCCCAGGCCAATGGTCTCTTGCACACTCCACCACTCCCATCCTGTCCTTGACGCTGGCCTTGGATGAGCAGGGGAGGAGGAAGGCAAGGGGGAGGGGGCCACGGGGTTGGAGCTTCCAGACAGCTTCCTCGGCGTGTCCTCAGCACCATTTCTCCATTCTGTTTGCTTCTTGAGAACAATAATAGTATCCATTCCACAAAGTTGGTCTGAAGATTAAATGAGCTAAGACAGGTAAAACACTCAGCAGAATGCTAAATGCATGGTAAACACCCAGTAGATGTCAGCTATGATTATCATAGTTATTCCACCATCATTATCAGTGAGGGAAAATTCTAACATGGCTCTAGGCAAGCGGGTAAACCACTGTAGTCTTTCTGAAAGGCAACAGAGTAATATAAAATTTTAAACAGAAGAATCCTTTGAGCAAGCAGTTGTTGGTGCATGTCTGTAATCCCAGCACTCTGGGAGGCTGAGGCAGGAGGATGGCAAGTTTGAGCCCAGCATGGGCAATTTAGTTAGACTCTGTCTCAAAATAAAAAATAAAAAGGCCCTGAATGCAATCCCCAATACTGGGAAAAAAAAATAAAATCCTTTCTTCAAGGAATTAAGGTCTAGGAATTCTTCTTTAGCAAATAACCTTAGAAAATAATCTGACATGTACATTCAGTGGTGTAAAGAAGAATTTTTACATCAGAGTCATTTATAACAGAAAAAAAGATTGCAGACAACCTAAAGATCCAGACATAGTTAAGTAAATTGTGAAACATACGCACAACAGAATACTCTGGAGCAATTTATTTTTTGCAGTGCTGGGGATGGAATGCTGGCCTCACACATGTGGGGCAACTGCTCTACCACTAAGCTATGCTCCCGGCACTCCAGAGCGATTTAAAAGGATCTGCTAACCCTTTATAGAGTTACAGACACGTGTGGTGCCTGTGTCATTGCACAAAGAGGGTATACGATGATAGAATTTCTATGTGTGTGTGTGTGTGTGTGTGTGTGTGCGCGCGCGCGCGCGCCTGCGCATGTATGTGTATATATTTCATACTAAAATAAGACTCCTGCCTGGGATAAGGAATGCAGAGATTGGTGATTGAAGACTGATTAAATGTGGCAAAATTGATTTTTCAGCAGTGCAGAAAACAGCCCCAGGTCTGGAAGCCAGCAGGAGTCTGCTTTGGGTAGGAATGGTGGAGGTTCATGGAGAGGAGACCCTGGAAAGAGCGATGGCCTGGCAGAGATTGTTTAGTTAACAGTAGCAGCAACGACCACGTGGGCCTTCGGGGAGCCCTCTGGGCCTCATGGTGCGTGTCCTTCGTGTCCGCAAAGCAAGCCTCTGAGCTGATAAGACAACGCTCCCCCTGAGCGGCGTGAGCCCACTCTGTGCAGTGCTTCTGGGCGACAGAGCAGGAACCTGTCGTCCCTCGCCCCTTCCAGAGCAAAGCCTGAACAAACTGACATTCCCAGCTCCCAGCTCCCAGCTCCCAGGCTGGTGCCCGGCTCATGGCAGTCTCTGCAGTGGGTCTCCTGGCTGCTGCATCATTCTGATTGCCTCATCTCCACCTGTAACCTGTCCAGGGTCTTTCAAGGGCTCTTGGCTCAGCCAAGCTCCCTGTTTCCTTTCATCACGGCCCTTCCCACCTTCGTCACACTGTTCCCTCATCCTAGCATGCATCTCATTTTGTTCTCAGCCTTCACCAGCCTCCCTGTTTCTCTGCTGCGGGTGTGTGCCTTGTCCCTGGATGGGCCTGGGAGCTCTTCTGGGAAAAGTGTGTGTCTTTTTCACCTGAGTGTGCTCGGAGCTGGGTTCACACGCATAGGTGCTCAATGCACCAGATGAGTGAGGGAGCAAATGAGGGATGAGAGGATGGCCACGGTGCATGCCATGGATAGAGGCAGGGAGGGGCGGCAGAGAGGTGAAGGACTCCCCAAGCCCTAGGGACGCCCAACTCTGACCTTGCAGGCAATGGCAGTGACCTTGCAGGCAAGTCCCCAGGTGGTTTTCCCAGGTGAACAACCGCAGGGCTCTGCCCATATCATAAAACAGCGAGTGCTTCCTCTTCTGGGGCTAGAGGAAGAAGTGGGGTGATTTGGGGGCTGAGCTCAGCAGTGGGGAGAGTTTATAAGCCAGGACTTCAGACCCCTCAGTATCAACCTCCCACTCACCTTGCGGTCTCTGGCTCCAGCTCTCCCTGCAGAATGGCCTTCACTGGCAAGTTCCAAACGGAGAGTGAGAAGAATTACGATGAGTTTATGAAGCGCCTGGGTGAGTGAGGTCTTGCGTGTGCTGTCCCCAGGGCTGGCTGCAGCCTTCCCTGGGCCAGGAACCCAGGCCTCTGGGCTGGAGTGGGACAGGACTTCATTCATTAATTCATATATCTGTTGGGCAACTAGCCTATGGGGTTTTTTTGTTTGTTTTTTGAGACAAGGTCTTGCTTTGTAGTCCAGGCTGGCCTCAAACTCATGGTGATCTTCCTACCCCAGCTCTCTGTGGGGAGGCCGAACCTTTCTGCTCAGTGCCTGACGATGGCTGGAGGGTCAGTGACTTGGCTCGCACCCGCCAGCCTTCTGTGCTGCTGTGGAACCGGAGTGAGCTCGCTGCAGTCCTTGATCCAGTCCTGATGTGCTGGAGAGCCCCTTCCTGCTCTGCGTCTTCTTTTTATTATCTATAAGATAGAAGTGTTAGAAGACATAATTTTTTGTATTTTTTCCCTGTACTGGGGAGAACCCATGGCCTTCATACTGAGTTACATCCCCGGCCCTTTGGATTTTGAGACAGGGTCTTACTAAGTCACCTCAAACTTGTGATCCTCCTACCTCAGCCTCCCAGAGTGCTGGGAATACAGGTTTGCACCACCGTATGAGGTTTAGAAGACATAATTTTTTTGCGGGGGCAGGTACCAGGGATCGAACTCAGGGCCTTGTCCTTGCTAGGCAAACACTTTACCACTGAGCTAAATCTCCACCTTCTAGGAAGTGTGTGTGCCAGTTATATATGTTACTACCAGAAGGTTGGTTATTTTTTGGGGGGGTGCTGGGGATCGAAATCAGGGCCTTGTCCTTGCTAAGCAAGTGCTCTACCACTGAGTTAAATGTCCAACCCCCAGAAGGTTGGCTGTTATTGGCAAGCATCAACTAAGTGCTCATTGGATTTAATCCTCAGAATAGCCCCGAGAATGGGCTTTATCATCTCCATCTTGTGGATGAAAACACTGAGGCACAGGCAGGCGGTGACTTACTCGAGCCACATGCCTCATGGCACAGCTGGGACTTGGAGGTCTGTGCTCCTCACCTTCAGGCCAGCCTCCCCTGGGGAGGAAAGCTCTTTCTTTCTCCAAATCACAGGGTTACAGGTACTTCTCACAGGGTCACTCTGCTTTTCAGGTCTCCCCAGCGACGTGATCGAAAAGGGCCGCAACTCCAAGATCATCACGGAGGTGCAGCAGGATGGACAGGACTTCAAATGGGTGTATTCCTACGCGGCGGGCCAGAACATCACCAACAAGTTCACCATTGGCAAGGAGAGCGACCTGGTGTCCTTGGGGGGCAAGAACTTCAAGGTGAGAGGCCCCTGGCCGCCCTCCTCTCCTTCCCCGTGCCTCTGTCCTTTCTCTACCTCAGGCAGAACCTCTGGCTCCCCAGGCTGAGGCTTCTTTCTGTGGCCTGCCAGCAGCACCCAGAGCTTGAGTTACTTGGCTATTGAATGCTCCTAGTTTTTAATGGCTACCATCAGCGATACACATGATGGTGACCATAAAATAGCTAGTATTTGCTGAACACTTGATACAGCATAACACAGACACTTAGTGAACAGTTCACACATCTTAATGCAGTCAGCCCTTTAAGTCACTACAATTACTCTCCCCACTTTTTACAGATGGGGTGGGGGAGTCGGGCGACAGGATTAAAAAGCTAGCCCCCTCATGCACCCAGGCAATCTGGCTGCAGACGGCAGAGCAGAGCTGGTTTGCTATGATTTGCTTCCCCAGGCCCTGTGGGAAGCTGGACCGGAAGTCACCATCTCCGGCCAGCAACTGGGGACCTTGGGTGAGTTGTTTAATCTTGCTAAGCTTTAGCGCTCTGGAGTGCAGTGGGTCGAGCTAGTCAGTCCCTCGCTTGAAGAGCCATGGTAAAGAGATAACAAGAAGAGGCGTAGAAGTGCTGGCCTTGTGCTTGCCCATAGCCAGCAAACAAATGATTGATTTGTTTGTTTTAGAGGTGAAGAAAGTGAGGCTTGGGGAGGCAGGGTCACGTACTTTAAGGCCAGTCTCAACCACAGCTGTGTGCACTAACCATTAAGCTGCCCCAGAGCAGCAAGCTTCTGGAGGGCACGAGTCCCCGTCTGGAACACAGCAGCCAGGCCACTGAATCATTCAGCCCAGTGGTTCGTTCTGAAGCCAAGGTCTAGAAGCCTCAGTGGCTCCCCATCCTTCCCTCTGGGCTCCATGCCGATGCGCTCTGGTGCACTTCTGACTTGCTGAGGACACGTGTGCCCAGGCTCCATACTGGGCAGTGTGGATCCAGAGAACACAGCCACCATGGTTACTCCCAGGCTAGCACAGGGACCAAGTGCTTGGGTCTGGGAGTCAGACCCTTCGGGGCCGGAAACTGCAATCTCGGGCAGCTGAGAAGTGAAATGCTTCTGTCCCCATCTTCCCCGGACCAGTCCCTCTGACCTTCTACCCATTTGGGGTCCCCTCTGTGTACCTCATCCACGACCCTGAGAAGACTTGCCTCCCCAGGCTGCCAAGGGGAAAAATAAGAGGCTGTGATAGTCACACTCTGCTGCTTGGGCTGGTTTTGTTGTACCAGGGATTGAATCCAGGGCTGTGGGGCAGATGTCCTACCACTTAGCCACACTTCCAGCTCCACCACCTGTTTTTGGTTTTTTAATTTTTATTGATTGTTTTTTTGAGACAGCATCCTTCTGCTTCAGCCTCCCAAGTGCTGGGATTACCAGCACGCACTATCACACCTGGCTCCACACCTGGGTTTTTAAAAAACGTCATCTCTCATGAGAAGGATCCTTTCTGGGGTCAGCACATAGCAATGTGCCTTATTCTTTTTCATGACTACACAGTGTCCTAGAGCAGAGAAAGTCTAACATTTATTTAACCACTCCCTCTCTGATATTTAGGTGTTTACTGGTGGATAGAGAAGGTTGGACACTAAGGGTGTTAGTTACAAAACCTGTGGACAGTATCGTGTTACCCTAACAATAAGCATGACTGTGAAATTGACACTTACACAGTGCTCACCAAGCACTGTTACATAGGTTATTTTAAAAGTATTTTGGTTTTTGAGACTGAGCTTTACTATGGAGCCCAGGCTGGCCTCAAACTCAGGATCCTCCTGCTTCAGCCTCCCAAGTCCTGGAAATAATTTTTAATTTCGATGTTGGGGATTGAATCCAGGGCCTCACACATGTTAAGCATGCTCTTTACCACTAAATTACACTCCAAGCTCACTTTACATATAACTCATTTAATTCTCCCAACAGCCTTATGAGGTAGCCACAGTCACTCCTGCATTTTAGGGATGCAGAAACTGAGGCAGGGAGGTTAAGTGACTCACTCAAGGTCATGTCTGTCTTTGGAAATAGGCAGTTGTGTATCTGCAGCCAGATTCCTAGAGGACATTACTGGGCCGCCCGAGGCTCTGCCTCCCTGAGCCATTGGCCTGCACTTGGAGGGCCCTAGCAGTTTCGGTCCAATGTGGTGTTTCCTTTCCAGGCCACTGTGAAGATGGAGGGCACAAAGATAGTGATTGACTTTCCCAACTATCGCCAGACCTCGGAGATTGTGGGTGACAAGCTGGTGGAGGTGAGTGTCCTGCTGGTCTCTGGGACAATCCTCACCCTTTCCTGCCCCAGCCTCAGCCCCTGGAGGTGGGCCTCTGGGTGGCCAGCACTGCCCTCGCACCAGGGTACAACTGATCTCATTTGGTTTCACACTCACCAGGTTCTGTTAGGTGGGGTTTTACATCCTTTTCACAGATGGGGAAACTGAGGCATGGGGCAGCTAAGTGACAGGTGAGAGGGCACAGAGCTTTGATGGCAGACCTGGGATTTGATAGGAAGCACTCTGGTCCTCAACTCAGCCACCTAGGTCTTCTGATTTTTCAAAAGAAGCTGGAAGTTTGCATTTCTCTATGAAATCTCCACATGATTAAATGTTAGCAATTGCCTAAAATTTTTTTTTTTAATGCTGGTGGGTCCAACACATACATTGGTGGACCGGCTGTGCCCACATGCACGCTGTAGGGGTGGGGTGGGGTGTGCCTGGCATCCTCATTTCGCCTGTCTCTTCCTTCTGAGTCTCTGGAGTTGTCCCCAGGTGGCAGAGATGCGTGTGAGGTTAAGAGGGCAAAGAAGGTGTTTCCAGACCTCATTCCCTCACTGTGAGTTGTGACCCAGGCCGGAAGTCTCTGTGTCCAGCACCAGTCTGGAAAGAGCCCTTCCCTCCTCCCAGGCTTCCCACGGGGAGGGCAGGCCTGGCTGCTTCTTTACCACCCCCTTCTTCACAGCGCTGGGCACTGAACCCAGGAAGCACTGAGCCATGTCCCTGGCCCCTTCTGAACATTTTGATACAAAGGCCCCTTGAGTGCCACTCCCCTCTTTGGATACCTCCCTCTCCGTCTCCTTGTCCTGTCCCTTTCTAGAGGACAGGAGCTCAGGCTGCTGGAACACCGTGCACGAGGTGGTTTGTACAACACACACTTATGTCTCCACATGCCAGAGGCCAGCAGACTAAGATCGGGGTGCAGCATGGCTGGGTGTGGTGAGGGGCACACTGCAGAGACCCATCCTCGCTTTCTCGTCTCATCAGAAGAGCTTCACCCTCATGACCAATCCCACCGCCTCGGAAATTCGGGTTTCAGCGTATGGACTGGGGTGGGGGACACTAACACAAAGTCCCTAACATGGCCAAGAGGCCCAGGGCTGCCCCATTATTCCCATTCTAGACAAGTCCTGTGTCTCAGAGACAGCATGTGACTTGCCCAAGGCCACACAACTGGCACAGAGTAGAGGCACATGCCACGCGACTTCTAGGCCAGGCTTTCTGCCTGTTCTCCCAAGGTCGTGGATCTCTTTCCTTCCCCCTTCCTTTTTGTTTTTTAAAAAATTAAAAAACAGATAGATGTATTGTGTTGAAAAAAAACACAAAAAGAACAAAAGTGAGGATCCCTCTTCTCCTGGGTGACAACTGGCCGGCCTCCTGGAGCTGAGTCCCTGACCTGTGAGGTTCAGGACAGCCCGGGACAGGAGGGCCAGAGGCAGGCTGGTGCTCAACCAGAGAACTCAGCTTCATAAGAGAACAACCTTCTGCTTCCTTCTCTGTGCTAGGGCACCCCCGAGGGCTGTGGCAAGGATTAAATGCTTTAAGGTAGGGAGGGGCTTGGCATGGAGACCTTAGGCCAAGGAGGTGGATGAGGGTTAGTGGGCCCAGAGCCACATTGTCCCTTATAGCTCTTGAGCATTTTCACCACACGGAGGCTGCACAGTGGCTTCTGTAACATGTGGAGACCCCCCTGGAGGCTGGTCTCCCTCCAGCTGTGCCTCACAGACCCCCTACAGAGTGCGGCACTGACACCCCCCCCCCCCCCCGTTCTGACTGCTTCTTTCAGGTCTCCACCATAGGAGATGTGAGCTATGAGCGCGTGAGCAAGAGGCTGGCCTGAGCCTCTAGGCTGGGCTTCGAGGGGCTACAGACCACCAATAAAACTGACCTAAGAGCACATGCTGTTGTTTTCTGGTGTCTGGGGGCAGCCTCTGCCGGGGATGGGGGGTGGGAAAGCTCCTGAGGATGGCCGCACAGGCCTCCTGTGGCCGAGGTCCCCATGGGATGCAGGACATGGGAGGTTTAACTATGGATTACAGGACTCCTGACCCCTAGGGCAGGCCACAGGTGGGGTATGGGAAGCATGGTGGCAACTTTCTGCACACCCCTCACTCCACCAGGCCACTGCACTGTTCGAAGTCTCCTTTAAAAATTCTCCTGAGTGCTGGGGATTTAGCTCAGTGGTTAGAATGCTTGCCTTTCAAACACCAGGCCCTGAGTTCGATCCTCAGCACCAAAAAAACCCAAAAAACAACAACAAAAAAACCCACCAAACACCCCCCCGCAAAAAAAAAAACAAAACACATAAAAATTCTCCTGAGTATCTGGGTGTGGTAGCTCACACCTGTAATTCCAGTACTCAGGAGGCCAAGGCAGAAGGATTGCTGTGAGTTCGAGGCCAGCCTGAACTACACAGCGAGATGTTGCCTCAACCTCTCCCCCCCAAAAAACGTCTCCTTGGAGGGGGGACGTGCTGGCTTTCAGATGAGCCACAGTACAAGGGAGCAGGACTCTGGGTAGGAGGTGGGGGGTGGCAGCCACGGCCCCAGGAAGGGCCCTGGCTGCTGGGCTCCAAGGCCTGGCAGGCACCAGGAGGGACACACTAGGGAGGCCATGTCAGTTTGGCTGTGGCTCACTTATTTTTACTACAGTGGAAACTTCGTATCAATTCTGTACATGGAAAGTGAATTATTATTTGCCATAAGTAGACTTAAAACTACTAAAATAGAGCCGAGCCACGTGGTCTTGTAGCCAGAGCCTGGTGCCTGCCCAAAGCCGATGTGTCCCTTGCTAAAAAGTGTGAGAAAGGTGAAAGGCAGAGTTGTATCACCTGGAAAACTTTCTCCTCTAATAATCAAAATTACTGTAAGACTACTGAAAAGAGAACACATTTAGCATAAGAGTAAAATTACCAGCTGGGCACAGTGGTGCACACCTGCAATCCTAGCTGCTTGAGAGGCTGAGGCAGGAGCATCCCAAGTTCGAGGCCAGTCTGGGCAACTGAGCAAGACCGTGTCTCAAAGTAAAATAAAGGGCAGAGGATGTAACTTGGTGGTAGCAGAACTTGCCTAGCATGCCCAGACTTCTGGGTTCAATCCACAGTACTGGAATGAAAAAGGGTTAATTACTGAAGGCAGTGATTGTTTCTTTTTTGGGGGTGGGTTCTGGGGATCGAAGTCAGGGCTAGGCAAGCGCTCTACCACTGAGCTAAAGCCCCAACCCGAAGACAGTACTTAAATGATCTTGAATGTAAAAGACCCACATATGGGGGGTAAGAAATAAGGTTTGTCCAGCATCCTGTACAGGGTAACACCAGCCTTCAGTCTGGGGGCAGTCTGGGCCCAGCTTGCCGGCAGCCCCTCCTTCCTACCTTCCGCATTTACTCCAAGACTTGTGCATCTCCCCAAGACAGCACCAGCTTCTCCCCACCCGCCTGCCGTGCCAGGACCCACCAACTCCATCTTTTTGCCAAGATTTATTGCTGATTAGGTGAACTAGGTAAGCATTACCTTAAACTAACAGTATTGCTGCTTCCCCTCCAGACTAAATAATTACTCATAATGAGCTTGTCCCTAAATAACAGAGTTTACCATAATTAGGTTGAAGATTGAGGGAGGAAAGAACAGAGCACAGGAGGAGAGAGGAGGAGGGGAAGGGAAGAAGTGGTGGGGAAAAGAAAAGAGTCTTCATTCTTAGAATTGATCCAGTGACAAATTCAGATCGTTGGCAGGGAGACTAAATTCATCATGTCAAAGAATTCCAGAATATGGAATAGCAGGCCTCAGATTTCAGCTAGTTTAAACTGTTTCTTTTTGGGGAGGGGCGGTGCTGGGATCAAACTCAGGGCCTTGAGGTTGCTGGGCAAGTGTCCGTTTAACCCCTGAGCTAAATCCCCAGCTGTAAACTCTATCTCACAGATACAGAAGATGAGGCTCAGAGAGGGACAGAAGTCACCCAATGTCACACAGCAGAATGAGGAGTCTGAGTGGTGTGGTCCTGGACTTCACGCCCTGATGGAGACCATAGTTTCTGAGGTAAATGGAGTAAGGTGAACTGGAGGATCTCAGCCCTCTTCAGTCAGGAGAGGTAAGTGAGCCAGATGTGGAGGGCATGTCTGTAATCCCGACACTCTGGGAGGCTG
The DNA here is from genome assembly GCA_004026905.1 of Hystrix cristata. NCBI lineage: Eukaryota > Metazoa > Chordata > Mammalia > Rodentia > Hystricidae > Hystrix > Hystrix cristata. The sequence continues at coordinate 65,609 of PVJO010006072.1, read as the reverse complement.
AGGCAGGGGGATTGCAAGTTTGAACCCAGCCTGGGCAACTTAGCAACTGAGGGAGACCCTGTATCAAAACAAACCAAAAAAAAAAACCTTTTAAAACAAGGGCTGGGGATTTGGACCAGAGAAGGCCCCACAACTGCCCCACTCCCCTGGAAAGAGAAGTGAGCAGTTAAGAGCTTTGACTCTGGAGTCTCATCACAAGGTTCAAATCCCTCATCCATCACCTAGCAGCCGTGTCCTTAGGGTAAGTTCTTCCCTTCCTGAGCTCAGTTTCCCCAGCCGTAAATGGCGCTAACCACTGTACTCACCGGACAGCGTGGCCACAAACAATCCGTATTCGCTGCCCCCAGCACCGCCGTCTCCACCGTCACGCGAGCATTCTTGTCCTTGTGGCTAAAGGCTCAGCAGCGCCTCTGCCACTAACCGGAGGTGGCCCGAGAAACTCCAGTCCTCCCGGGCCAGTCGGACTGTCCCTTCCTCGGTCGCACGGGAGAGCGAGGACGTGGCGAAATCCGCCCTGGTGGCCTCCGAGTCAGGGCGCTGGGCCGCGCTGGGCAGCACGCTGCCGCTGCCGGCGCCTGCCTCGGGCCTCACGCCTCTCCCCCGGCACCCTCCGCCCCGGCGCTCCACTCGCCCGCTCGGAAACCTTGAGCAAGGTGTGGCCTCTGGCTTCTCCAGCGAGCGACCTCCCTACGCCCTCACTTGGCGATCTGTAACACACAGCGGATTACGGTTCCTACTTTGCAGGGTTCCTAGGACAGTTCTGAGAAACATTATGTGCTAGTGGCTGATACACAGTGAAAGCCCACCGAGTGCCAGCTACTGTAATTTTTTTTTTTTGAGACAGAGTGAGTTGTGTAGTGCAGGTTGGCCTCGAGTTCACTATGTAGTCCAGGCTGGCCTCGAACTCACGGCGATCCTTCCTGCCTCCGCCTCCTGAATGCTGGGTATGCGCCTTCTCACCCGACCGGCATGCCCAATGTTGATCCAATCCTCAATACTGGGAAAAAAACAGAAACAAAAACGAAGCAACTCCCCATTAGATGACAGTAGCATCTTGCCTTGGTTCCACCTACTGAATGCATCTAGACATTGCCGAATGTAGTCTGCTGGGGGCAAAGTGACGCTTATCTAAAGCCTGAGGAGTCAGTTCCCCTGGGACTGCATGAGAAGAGCAGTCCAGATGAGAGAACAAATAGCTGTGGAGAGACAGACTTTAAACCTTGAAAGGCATGATGCATCGGAGGGCAGACGCTAACCCCGGTCTGGGAACTGGCAACTTTAGTCTGCACAGAAGTAGGTTCTCCTTAGAAAAGGAGTCTTTAGTCTGAAGTCGGGTGTGGTGGTGCACCCCTGTGATCCCAGCACTCAAGGAGGCTGAGGCAGGAGCATTGCCGTGAATTCGAGGCCAGCCTGAACTGCACAGCAAGACCCTGCCTCAAAAAAAAAAAAAAAAAAAAAAGAAAAAAAGAAAAAGAAAAGAAGTCTGGCTGGGTGTGGTGGTACACACCTGTAATCCCAGCAGGAGGGAGGCTGAGGCAGGAGGATTGCAGCAAGTTTGAGGCCAGCCTGGGCTACAGAGGGAGCTCTAGGCCAGCCTGCACTACAAACTGAAAACCTGTCTCAAAAACAACAAAAAAAGAATGCAGATTCCAGGGTCTTTACCCCCTTAAAGACAACCTTATGTCCTTCTGCAGCTTGCTCAGGTTTTAAAACATCTAAATTCAACCAGATGTCAGCCTTGGGAGGGACCTTACAGCCATCTCTGCGTTTGAAAAAATTTTCCTAGCCAATTCCCACCCACTCGGCCCAGAATGTGAACTGACAAAATCTTGCAAGCAGCAGCCACGTGTGGAAGGATACAAGTGGAACCTTCTGACTGGAGACAGGGTCCAGGGTCCCTGTGGCTCAGCTTCCCCGTAGCAATTCAACCATCTCCATGGTAACGGAGGGGCCAAGGAGCCCAGGGGCCAACTGGCCGAGTGAAGTGGACGCTTATCTTGTGCACAGCAGAAGGGGCACTGTCCCCAAGCACCCGCCTGGCTCCAGGATGCAGACACATGGCCCCAGCACATCTCTTCACTCCTGCCCACCCTGAGCAGGACACCGCTGGTCTTCCTGCTGGAGGCTGGGTGGGCGGAGGGCAGAAACAGGCCGTGCGTGGGACCTCTTCAGAGAAGGGTGGACCCTGATGTGCCCCAGGACAGCAGAGGCTCTATTCCACCACTCTACCACACACCTTCCCCAGTACTGGGGATCACACCAGGGTCTTTGCATTCAGCTACATCCCAGCCCTTTTGTTCTGAGATAGGGTCGTCTCAGCCTACCACACATATTTTTATTTTTTATTTTATTTTATTTTTTTGGTGCTGGGGATCGAACTCAGGGCCTTGTGCTTGCTGGGCAAGCACTTTAACCACTGAGCTAAATCCCCAGCCCCTCACACATATTTTTAAATAGACTCTTTTTGGACAGTTCTAGGTATCAAAACCAGGGCATCACACATGCTAGACAAGCATTCTACCAGTGATCTACATCACCAGCCCCCAAGATGACATTTTAAGACGTTTCTGAATATTATTAATGACATTTTAAGCATTGTGTTGCTAAATTGACAAGTTTCTTCTTGCCCCCAAACACAGCCCCGCCCTTCTACTTCACTCAGTACTGGAGTTTGAACTCAGGGCCTTTGCCCTGGGCTACATCTTTTTATTTATAAATTATCAGACAGGGTCTCGTTAAGTCTCTAAGTTGCCCAGGTAAATTTTTTGTTCTTAATTCTTACGGTTTAGTTGGCAGGGGTTTTTGGTTTTGGTTTTGCCTTTGTGGGGCTGGGAGTGGAACCCAGGCCCCTGCATGTGCCAGGCAAGGGCTTTACCACAGAGCTACATCTCACATCCTTGGCAGGTGTTTTACCCGCCCCCAACCCATCATAGCTCTGCACAGTGGCGTGTGCCTCCAGCCCAGATACTGGGGACACCAAGATGGGGGTCACTTGAGCCCAGAACTTTGAGATCGGCCTGGGCAACATAATTAGACTCTGACTCAAAACAAAAACAAAAGACAAATGAAAATGAAACAAACAAAAAACCCCCAAACACGCTGGAAGCACAAAGAATGACTATCATGAAGAAATCAGTCAACAGCAGATGCTGGCGGGGCTGTGGGGAAAAAGGAGCCCTCCTCCACTGTTGCTGGGACTGTAAGCTGGTCCAACCACTATGGAAGTCAGTATGGAGATTCCTCAGAAACTACAACTAGAGGTTCCATTTATCCGGCTACCCCCCTTCTTGGTATCTTCCCGAAAGAGTTAAGAGCATCATACCACAATGATACATGCACACCCATGTTTACAGCAGCACAGTTTGTAATAGCTAAATCTTGGAAACAGCCCACGAGCCCATCAACTGATGAATGGGTGAAGAAGACGTGTGTTTTTTTAATACAATGGAGTACTACTCTGCTATAAAGAAGGATAAACTTGAGACATTTCTAGGTAAATGGATGCACCTTAAGAACATAATTTTAAGTGAAATAAGTTGGACACACCTTTAAATATCACATTTTTCTCTTGTGTGAGAAAGCCAAAGTGTAAATAAGGACCAAAATGGATGAGAGATATTGGAAGTAGGAAGAAAATGTTCCAATGGGAAGGGGAACAAGGGAGGGGGAGGGGGAAGGAAATGGAGGGAATGGGGATTAAAAGAAGACTTAAAATAAGAAGGAAGGAAAACAATAGAAATAAAGTTTTATACAAGGAGAGGGAAGAATTGAAGAGAAGGAAGGGGAATGGGAAAGAAAGGAATTAAGATGTATTATGTACAGGTACAAATTCCCTATGATGAATATGATCATTATGTATGTCAAAAGTGTACCAATAAAAAAAATCAAAACAAAACAATACAGTCAAAAAACCCCCACAAAAACGTGCTGGAAGCAGTGGCCTACACCTGTAATCTCTGCTACTCAGGAGGCTGAAACAGGAGGATGGCAAGTTGGAGAGCAGCTTGGGCAACTTAGTGAGAGCCTGTTTCAAAATTTAAAAAAATCATAGGAGGACTGGGGATGTAGCTCGGCAGCAGTGTTCCTGGGTTCAGTATCAGTACAAAACAACCAGAAAACCAAAACCCCCAACTTAATGGTACATTAAATACTGGCACCTCTTACAGATCTTTTTCTTTTTTTTGGTGGTTGTTTTTTGAGACGGGGCCTCACTGTAGTCCAGGCTGGCCTCGAACTCACTGTGATCCTAGGTCAGCCTCCCAGCCGCTGGGATTACAGGTGTGTGCCACTGTACCCAGCTGCTCTTACAGATCTTATGTTTGAAGACATATATTACATATATAAATATAGTTATCTCTTTTCTTAGAGGTTCTGGCCTTGATGTGCACTGCTGTGTTAATCCTGAGAACTTCGAGGCAAGTGCTGTGGTCAGCCCATTTCAGGTGCGCATCCTGTGACCGAGCTGTACCCTGGCCTGATCTCCCTCATTTTAACAGCCGAGAAGACCGAGCCTTACAGAGGTTGGCCAATGGCCCGCCAATGGCTAGTAAGTGATTATGACAGTCAACCTTATGTCCACTTGGTTAGGGCATCGTGCCCAGTGACCTGACAAAACACTAATCTAGATGTGGTAATGCTATTTTTTTAGATGTGATTAATATTCACAACCAGCTGACTTTAAAGTCAGCTTTTCTTAAGAAAAGCACCTGGGCATGGTGGTGCACACCTGTAATCGCAGCACTCTGAGAGGCTGGGGCAGAAGGATCACAAATGTGAGTCTAGCCAGGGCAATTCAGTGATTTAGTGAGATTTTTCTCATTAATAAAAATTTTTTAAAAAGGCCTGATGTACAGTGAGAGGGCCTGAGTTCCATCCCCAGTACCAGCCCTACCCCCTTACAGGAAATCTGATTATCCTCCATAATGTAGGAGGGCCCCATTCAAAGGGCTTTAAGAACAATGATTAAAGAAGTTTGCTAGAAAAGGAATTTTGCCTCAAAACAATAGTATAAAAATCATGTCCGAGTTCCTGGCTGGTTGGCCAGTACTACAAATTTTAGACTCACTATCAGTACTTACTCTCAATATTTATCTATTTATTTATTTATTATTTATTTTAGACACCGGGGATAGAACTCAGGGCCTTTGTGCTTGTATTTTTGTTTTTTATGCAAAAGGGTTTCGCTATGTGGCCCAGGCCAGCCTTGAACTCCCGACCTCCCGATTGCTGGGATTACAGACACGTGTCGCCACGTGTGGCTCTGACCAATTCAGCCTGCTGGCATGCTGCCCTACAGATTTTGACTTGTCAGTCCCCACTGTACACCAAGCCAGTCCTCAGAGCAGATCTCTCCTTGTCCCACCAGCTTGTCTGCCTTGGAAACCTGATTGACTGCAACGTTGGAGAGCTGCTAACGTTGAGCCTTACTCCGCCGTGGTCTCTGTGAACCCCAACACCTCCCTTCCCGGGGAGGCTCTCATAGGGCTGACTGGAGCAGGGAGGGGGGCCCAGGAAGGGCACATGGAGACTGCCGGCAGCGGTGTTTATTGCAGTGTGCCTGGGTCTGGGCGCTGGTCTGACTAGGGAGCCCTTCACAAGCCCACAGCCCCAGTTATTTGACAATTGGACACAATAACTTGGAATCAAAACCAGCTGCACATAAATAGGAAGAGGTCAGCAAAGGAAAAAGAAAAACAACAAATGAACACGCAGTTTCCTACACTAGCATAACAAAGCTGCGGTGCCTTATCCACGTCATCTCTTTTCTTACTGTCCCCACCCTGAGACTCATCCATGTGAAAAGCTTCACCATCCCTTGGATCCTTCCTGGCGGTCCCCTGCCACTGTCCCCTAAACTGGCAGAGGAACTCAAGAAAACCAAGATGGGTTCTTCTTAAAAAGCAAACAACAAACAATTTGCTTCTGTGGTCCTTTGCACCTCCCAGTTCTGATGGGTGAACAACGTGTCCCCTGACAACAAAGCAACCAAAGAACATGCTGAGCTCGAGCTATGAGTCAGAATAAAAACATATTGCACATGGTTACAAGAGTCTTCCTGAGATCCGTTCTGCTGCAGATCGCCAGACACTGGCTTTCCACCCTGCACCTTGCCTGCTGGTGGCGTGGTGGTGGTGTCACATGCTCAGGTGTACCCACGCTCCGAATCCAGGCGGCAGTGGGCAAATGTTCCACACTGGCCCAACCTAACACCTCGGCTGGGCTAACTCCACGTATAAGGATGTGGTGGAGGGAGGTGGGACTGTCTGTCTCAAACCTTTGTCTTTAACATCCTTTCCCCACCTCGTGGTTAGCAGATTCTACCAACGAAGACAGCATCCAAGATGTAGACTCTTCTGGAACAGAGAGTCTGGGAAGGATTCTCCCCCGCGAACATCTGCTTCCGGAAAGGAAGCTCCGTTGTTACCTGAGGGTCCCTCAGAAGCGGAGTTAAAACTCGCAGCCTCACCTTAAGGAATTTTCAAGTATCACAAAATCCCTGATGCAGTATGTAAACAAGACATCTTGCGGGACACAAAGCTAGATCACTTGGAGAAGCAGCAGCTCGTGAAATATCTAAAAGGCCAAGGAAGTTTTCAGGTCCAACAGCAAAGGAAAGAGCCACACGCTGGCCGAGGCACAAGCACACCCAGGGCCCTTCCCATCCAGAGGTGGGGAGAGAAAGCGCCCGTCGTGCGGCCGAGATTCCATCAAGATGCACCTTCGTTTTCAGTGGGGTAGCTGCCATCAGCAAAGAGTCGAGAAGTCTCTGAGGCTAACACTGGACCTGCTTGTGGGCAGGCGGTCTGTGTGCAGCTCCCAGACCCCCAGCCTCTTACCAAGTCTTTCTTGATTCACGGGAGCCCTGCCTAAGGACCGCCCCCTGAGCCATCCCTGCATCCCAGGCCCGTGTGCCGGAAGTTTCTCTGAGGGATGACCCTCCTCACCCGAGGCTCTTCAGGGATGGCTCTCCTCTTTGGTGTGCTCTTCCTCCACCTGGGTCTTCCAGATGTCCCCAGATGGCCCCGGGGGCCTATCTATCAAAACAGCCTGTGGGAAACATGTGGCCCCCACTGAGGTAGCTGCTTCCATAAGTGGTGGCAAGGCCGTGCCGGGGCTCAGCTGCGATGGCCATCTGCATGCTGAGAGACGCAGGGACGGGACATACACCCAAGGGCTGGAGGGTGGGGTGAGGGGTGTGCGGGGACAAGCCTGTGCCCCCCGAAGGCAGGTTCCTGGATTGGTGGGCCTGCAGTGAGTCCCGATAGGCCAAGCACAGGTCTTGCACGGGGGGGTGGAGTTGAGCCAGGGCAGCTGCTGGCTGGCTGAGCGCACAGTAGGCAGGTGGCTGGAACAGCACTTGGGTGGGGGTTGGTGGTGCGCCTGGCACCATTGCCAAGGTCTGGCTCTTGACTGCAACGGCATCCTTGAGGACACTGTCATATGCTCTGAAAGGGAAAGACTGGTGAGAGCTGGAGGTGAGAAGTCACCAGACACCTGTGTGTACCTCTGCCTTCCTTGCTGGACCTGGACAGATGCACGTGTCGTTGGAGCCGCTGCCTACCGGCAAGCCCTCCAACCCCTCAAGACAAGACTAAGCTGGTCCTCACAGCCCCTTCACGGCTTGTCCCAGCAGGTGAGACCCTAGAGGCTAAGCTGGGTCCATCTGCTTCTGCACCGGGCCCAGCGAGAGCGCAAGGTGCCTGAAGGGGCACAGAGCACAGTTTCTCCCTGCTGCACATTCCTGGGTCAGCTCTACTCCCAGCTGGGTCGCTCTGTAGCTAGCCAGACACCAGACAAATTGCCCACTGTGGTCTAAGTGCCTTCTCAGGTATAGAGGAACACAACAGCATTGTTTCCCATTTTAAATAAAACTTCTGCTGGGTGTGGTGGTGCACACCTGTAATCCCAGCATTTAGGAGCCTGAGACAGGAGGATTGTAGTGAGCTGGAGGCCAGCCAAGGCTACATACTGAATTCAAGGCCAGCCTGAACTGCAAAGAGAGATCTCTTCTCTAAGTAAGTAAGTGCTGCAGACGTGGCTCAGCAGTAGAGTGTTTGCCTAGAATGTGCAAGGCTCTGGATTCAATCTCTGGTACCGCAAAAAGAAAAGCAGAAAAGGCTTCCCATAAAACTTTGTGAAAACAAAACAATTAGAGACTTATGTAAGAAAGGAGCAAATGGGGGCTGCACGAGATCAGAGAAGGGAGCATCCCAGAGCGATGGCGAGCAGTGCTGAGTGAGGCTGGGCTGGTGGCTACATGCTGGGGCGCCCTTCAGCATTCAGACCGGACAGTGTTCTCTGCCCCTCGGGGCCATCTGAAAAAGCACACATTTTAAAATGAGGCTTTGGGAGCAGGGCTGACTTTCCAGAGAGTGAGACCAAGGCTGTTGCCAGCGAAGCATCCCACACAGAGAAGCTGAGGTGGCTCTCCAGGGCCCAAGAGCTTCTGCTTTTACCACTGGTCAGCCAGGCCGGCATCCAGGATGGGCCGCCACTTGCTGGGTGGAAGAGGAAACGGCCTGGCAGAAGCCATGCAGGACCTGCTCCATCCTGTCTGCCCTCCTCCTGATGGCTGCTAGGAACCTCCCTGGCCTCCCTTTCATAGAAGACACCTTTCGGCATCTCTGATACCCCGAGTGTTTCCTTCGAGACTCTCAGGGACCCCTGGATGGAGGCTATAGCCTCTCAGGTGAAGCCACTCTAGGTTTAGCTGGCTTAGAGGTCTGCTTTGCAGCTGTGTCTGAGAAAGCAGCTTATGAGACCCCCTCAGTGGTTATCCACAAGATCACAATAGGATTTAGATCAAAGAGCTCAGACATTTGAAGGAGGTGCACACGGCCCCTCTTCTCCCTCACCCCCAATCTTACAAATGCAAAGCCCAAGTTATTGCAAACAGAAAGGGCCAATTCCCCAAGCCCCACATGTCCACTCTACATGAGGTACTTTAGCTGGGGGAACCACCACCTACTCCAAACTTAGGAAGTGCCCCAAGGGCAAGTACAACCTCGATACTTCAGAAGTGCAGATGAGGAGAGGAACTTACACCAGCAGGATTTCAATACAGGTGCTGAGGTGTTCCAGGGAGTAGTTTGAGACCCTCTGCAGCTCTCTGGTCCAGCAGGGAGAAAGCTGCAGGCAGATCCTAGAGGCCCCAACACAGGCCGCAGCGACCACAGAAGGCTGGAATTTGTAGAATATGTGATCTGAAAGAGAATACCAGGAGAAGTCAGCATCGCACAGCTTCCCTGCAGAGTTTCATGTCCACCATAAGAACTGGGGGGGCGAATGAGTAGGTTCCAGGGGAGTCACTGCTGCCTTTATGAATAGGGGAAAAATTAGAAAATGTGAAGTTTCATAATTGAATCTTCAGCACCGGTTCTCTGATTTCTGATACAGGGCCAGCAGGAGTGCAATTTCAAAATGCTGTCCACTGCAAAGAGCCAGATGATCGGCTACAAAGAGAACCCCAGAACACCTGGTCCCCTTCTGGTTGCTACAGGCAAATGACACCACTCCAAAGAGCTCCCTTTAAGGTCTGTCAAAGGCTACTAACAGCAAGGATGTTTGGCCTGCAGCAGGCACTCAGTAAAAATCTGTTGAACAAATGAGTGGCTGTATGAGACCGATATTCACAACTAAACTGGGCACTTTACCTGGGTTTACTGAGAAATCGTACGTCCTACTAAGATAGATGGCACACGGCAAAGAGGGTACTATTTTGGTGCAAAGGCAAGCAGCTGAGATTCCTGGAGTTTTTGTGAATGATGCTCGGTTTGCAATACATTACTTTTGTTGTCCTACTTCAACTTTTGCCTTTTGAAGAATCAGTTGGTTAAACGGTATACTTATAGGTGCAGTCATGGGGCCAGATTCTCAGGTTCAAATCCTAGCAATGAAGTTATCTCACCTCTTGAACAGCACTTGTAACATGGTAACATTTGTAACACTTGCCTCATTTGTAACATGGTAATAAGGAAATTTTTCTGTGTGTGGTCACTGTGAAGTTTAAACAAGTAGGCAAAGCTCTAGAGTAAGATGCTCAGCACACAGTAAGTGCTCAATTAAAGCTTGGTATCACAATCATTGGTATTGCCACTTAAGGTCATTTTGGTTTGTGGTAAATTACTGATTTGATTTAGCAGCAGTATTTCTGACTGGCATTTTATCTAACACCTAGGTTTTTTTTGGTTTTTTTGAGACAAAGTCTCCCCTAACCTGTCTGTGAAGACAACTCTTTGGGAATGGCCTACCTGCAAGTCTGCACTGTTCAAACCATCTACACCATTCCAGGTCACCACAGTGGGGTTACCAGGCTGACTGCAAGTCTGCAGGTGCTAGCTGCCTCTGTACAAGCTGCTGCTTCTTCTATGCGTTCTTGGTAGCCTACTAGACAAACCGTTCCCCTTCTCTACTCATCCCTTGCAAAGCAGGAGGGATGAGGGTGCTCAGGCCTTGTATTACGTAAGGCTCTGTCTGGAAGGACTTGCCCTCAGGGCTGCCTGACCCCAGCCCCTAGGGTCTTGCTGTGGAGCCCCTGCTGCATCTGCTGCCCTCACCTTGCAGGGTGACCTCGAGGAAGTAGTGGGCAAACTCCCTGAGGCACTCTTTGGTCTTGCGGGGGCAGGCGGCGGGCCAGACGTGGCAATGGTGGTCCTTCCGGCTGACGGAGGCCAGGAGGTAGTAGTCCAGGAAGTGTGCGGGCGTGGGCAGGCAGAGGTTCCAGCTGAAGGCCTCCAGCAGCAGCAGTTCTGTGCCCAGCAGCTCCTTCTTGGTGAGGGAGAAGTTCTGGCCGCTCAAGATCCTCGTGCTGTTGATCTGCTCCAACTTGGGCACGTGGTCTTCTCTATCCTCAAACTTACCTGCAGGGGAGGGACAGTAGAAGTCCTGGAGTTCCTACTCACAGCCAGGGTGCTGCAGGCCCACCTTCTAGCCCCTGGAAGAGTCTGCATAGAGGACAGATGGAAGCAGATAGGCTGGAGTGCCGAGGACTAGAGGCACACCTCCAGGACCAGGCGAGCCTGGGCTTGGAACCGTGAATCATCACTTCCAGCTGCGTGATTCTGTCCAGGTATTTGGACCTCTCTGTGGCTCAGTTTCAACTGTCACACAGAACCTACACTCCCAGGCTTTGCGAGATCTGATGAGAAAGCATACAGAAAACGCTCAGAGCAGCGTCTGGAACACAGAGCAGTCAGCAACACAGTCAAGGCTGAGATGGGCTGTAAGATGCCCTCCACAAACCCTGCCAGGCTCTCAGAATCAGGATGGCCTTGAGACTCTATGCTTGTCTCTCCAGATGCGGAAAGGTCCCTCCGTGGCTCCCCACCGTCCTCAGCACTGATTTCAAACTCTAAGCAGGGTCTTGTTTTGGGTTGTTTTGGAAAGTCTGCTGGAGGGTGAGCCAGGAAAGACTGGCAGGCCAGGGAAGGAAACTGGAAAGGGAAGAGAGCTGCAAAGTGTGCACTGGCAAGTCACCCCTGAGGACAACTGGGGCTTATTCCTACTGAAGGACTCTGGGAAATGACAGGCAGTGTCCCACCCAAGGTCAGGGAACAGAGGTGTTTACTTACTGACCCTGGGCAGTCAGCAGCCATGCTTGGCCCGCTGAGACAGGGGTTCCTCTTGCACTGAGGGTTAAGACCTGTGCCGCTCGGGGGTGTGACAGCGCCATGCTGTGAGGCCCCGCAGCTGCAGCTTCTCCAGCCTCGATGCTCCACACTCGGGATGCCACCCCCCATCTGCCGTGGCCCTGCCGCTGGTGCTCCTTGGAAAGCACTGTGTTCTCCCTGCCCAACCTGGGCATGTCCTTCTCCTTCCAAGTCGCTGTCTCTCAGAAGCCCCTCCAACTCCCACACAGTTGCAGGCCCCTCCAGGCCTGGTCTCAGCCTAGTCGCCTGAGGCCACCGAGCCCAAGGTCAAGGGGGTAGAGCAGAAGCTGGGAGAATGTCAGACAGGCTGTGTGGTGCCTGGCCCCGGCCTCAAAGGGAACAGCAAAGTGTTCACACACCTGCTCACACTGCAAGGCCTCTGACTCAGTTCCCATCAGCCTCCAGGAGAGATGAGGGGGTGCCACCTGCCCAAGGTAGGTGCAACCATTCCTGAATGCAAAGCCCTCCCTGCAAAATGAAACAGGGTCTATAGATGCAGCTCTGGGCTGAGGGGGAGGAACTGAGCGAGGGGAAATGGACAACACTATAAGGGCAGAATGCACTGTCAACGAGGATCTTACATCAGCTGCCCCTGCACTGCCTCCAACGTGCACGCCTTCTCTCCTTCTCTCGTCTTGCACACACAGGCGAGGGGGGCAGTAAGCACCAGGCCAAAGCTGCCCACGGCACAGCTGGCATCCAGGGCCTGCTGGCTCCTGCAGCCTGGCTCCCAGTGCTCCTTCCCCAGCACAGGATGCACCTGTGTGGAACTCAGACCCCTCTCCTGGCTGGGAGTGTCTCCCCACTGTCCACTCCCACCCCCCATGTCATTTTAGGTCTTCCGGAGCTCAGGTCAGAGGCCACTGAGGGTCATCTCAGCCTGTCTCACGTTCAGGTTGGCTGTTATCAGAACTAACAGAAACAGTTGGCACTCGATCCTAAGACCTCCAGTTCCTATCCTCATGGGTCTTAGAATGGGTCCAAGCCATTTGCTGCTCTGTCAGTTCCCGGTACATAGTAGGTGCCCAATAAGTAGTCACTGCACAATCAGTCCTCTCTGGATAGAGGAGTTTTGGGCCATTTGCCCTTTTCTGTGATGATCTTTTATTCCCTATATTTTCCTCCAATAATTGTGTATTCATTTGTTCATGACATTGCCCAAGTTTCCCTGGTTGTATGCACTCAAAAAATACAACCCCGGGGCTGGGGATTTAGCTCAGTGATTAGAGTGCTTGCCTTGCAAGCACAAGGGCCTGAGTTCAATCCCCGGCACCACACACACACAAAAAAAACAAAACAAAACAAAAAAAACAACCCCCTCCTTTTTTTATTTTTGGGTGCTGGGGATCAAACTCAGGGCCTTGCACTTGCTAGGTAGGCGCTCAACCACGGAGCTAAATGCCCAACTCCCCCCCACCATTTGTGCTCATGATCAAATCCAGGGCTTCACGTATGCTAGGCAAGTACTCTATCACTCAGCTACACCTGCAGCCCCACAAGATCCTTTCTTCCTGGAGGATAAAGTGGCAGGAGCCCGGCAGAAGTGTGCATTGTGCTGGGGGTGGCACTGTGACCTGCGCACAGCATCGCAGCAGCTGTGACAACCTGGCCAGCAGCTGTGCTCCACCAGATTACTTTCCTCTCCTGCCCTCCCTGCTTTTCAAACCTTTCAGAGCTCTGCCAGGCACGCCCAGGGGCTCGGGAGCCCAGCTCCTACACCTGAGGCGACTCTGGAGCCTTTGCCCTACTCGTTGGCCGGACGGACTGCGGCACCACACATTTCACAGCCAGAAAGAACTTTATGAGCTTCCTGGTGTTGCACATGCTCGGCAGACACTTCCTCCCCTCCTCCCAGGAGTCTGGCTGGCCCTTTGTCCCCACACTGCCACCACTGAGCGCTGCTCCTCAGCTGCTTCTTCCTTATCAAGAAACTGCACAGACAACAGATGCCTGGAAGTCTTCAGGCCGGTCCCCTGGGAGACGGCAGGGACAGAAGTAGGAATGTGTCCCTGTCACACAATAGCCACGCGCTCTTGTCGACTCCCCTGATGCACTTTTTATTTTGAAAATCTTCAAATCCACAGAAAAGATGAAAGAAAAGAACAATGAGCACATGCCGCCCTTCCCCCAGACTCCCCGACAGTGGACAATGAAATATACTGTGGGGGGGGTGTGTGTGTGCGCATTTGTATATAAATGTTTGTTCTTCTGGACCATATCTTGTTTTATTTTTCTTTGTGGTACTGGGGCTTGAACCCAGGGTCTCTGCACTGAGCTACATCCCCAACTCCTTTTTGTTTTTATTTTGAGACAGGGTCTTGCTACGTCACTAAATTGCCCAGGCTGGGCTTGAACTTGTGCTCTCTTGCCTCAGGCTCCCTGAGCTCTGGGACTACAGGTGTGAGCCACCACACCCGGCAGCTCCATTTCTCATCAAGTTATAGAGGTGACACACCGCCCCTGAACAACTTCAGCACTTATTCCTGAAGACACTTTCCTACAATCTTCATAGTATTGGCAATTCTGAGCCGTCAAAATTTAAGGTACTAACGTTCTGATATTCAGTCCACATTTAACTTTCTGCAGGGGTCCTGGGAATACCTTTTATTTTGGATCCGGGATCCAAAACTAAGTCCACACACAGAATCTATCGTATCTGCTATTTTGTTTCATTTTGTGGGGCTAGGGATCAAGCCCAGGTCCTCACACATGCTAGACAAGCGCTCTATCAGTGAGCTACATCCCTGCACATCCTGAGGTCCTGTTAGATCTCTTAGTCCCATATTTGGATTTGTTCTTTGTGATACCTTGAGACTCTGAATATCCTGTTTCTCTACCGCCTTTGTCTGCACAGATGATCTTTCTCAAATAACTTGTTACAATGGTGGATAAAAATGACATTTTGTAGGGGCTGGGGATTTAGCTCAGTGGTAGAGTGCTTGCCTAGCAAGCGCGAGGCCCTCAGTGTGGTCCCCAGCATCCCTCTGCAAGAGATATTTTACAAATCCTATCAGTCTATCTACATAGTCCCAAATCTGAACAGTACGAATCTCATGACACTTCTCGGACTCGGGATGAGCTCAGACCCACAGAAGCACTCGCTGTGGCCCTCGAGCCTGGTCAGGTGCACGTGCAGCTTGGAGCTGGCGGTGGGGAAGTGTGTTGGTGACACCTCCTGTGTGTCCTCTGCACACCTGGCTGGCTGGTTGCTAAACTTTCTAGTCCCCAAGCCTGGGGCACACAGAATGGGGGTGACACTAGGTCACAGCTAGTGCACAGATGACCTTGGGTCCAGCCAAGGAGCCTCAACTCTTGACCACAGACTAAGCCATGGAGGCAAGATGCTGTCCATCTAGCTCAGTAGGGACGCTTGCAGACGGGCTTTTCTTTTCTTTTTACAGCATTTAAAAAAAAAAAAAGCCTGTGGTAAAAACCATATACCATAAAATATACCATTTTTTAAAAATTTTTAGCAAGAACATGTATTGGTACATTGTATGCATAATGATCATAATCAACATGGTTATTTTGTACCTGTACATGATATATCTTGGTTTTCCCTCCTCTTCCCCTCCCCTCCCTTCCTTTCCCCCTCCCTTCCCTATTTGCAACAGGTTTATTTACATTTTTCCATTTTTTCCTCTTTCATCTTATTTTTCTTTTAACCTTCCTTCTTTTTCCCCCTTTTCCCTATCTAGTTCTCCTCTCTTTTGAATACTATCTTTTTTTATTTTTTTACATAGGGGTATAATAGATATTATGTAAATTTACCACTTTTTTAATGTACAGTTCAGTGGCAGTAAGTACGCTGACAGAGATGTACAATCATCACCACCATCTACCCCAGAACTCTTTTTTTTTGGTGCTGGGGATCGAACTCAGGGCCTCGTGCTTGTGAGGCAAACACTCTACCACTGAGCTAAATCCCCAGCCCCCAGAACTCTTTTTAGTTGTTCTGCAGACAGAACTGTGATGAGGAAGACATCATATTAGTGTGCTCATAACAGTCCCCTTTCTAAATCTGTGCTTAACTGAGGACAAACCCTGTAATCAAGTCACAGATACAGTGACAGTCAGGTTTCTGGATGGAATATGATGGTGAGGGTGGAAAAGCCAGAGACGAAGCAAGAAAATCCTCTTTCTAAGATAGTGTTTTGGTGGTCTTCAGAGAGGGCAGGAGGCTGTGGGGAGCACAGGTGAGGGGAGCAGGTAGCACCCTCCCACTCTGGTCCTAAGGACCAGCTGCAAGTGGGTCCAGGAGCTCTGGCGCCTCTGGGGACTCCACGGCCAGGAAGTGTTCTGGGGAGACAGACCTACAATTCCAGCCATACCTGGGCATTGGAGGCCGCCCCAGCACACCTGGTATGAAGGTGGACTTGGGAACCTGCCTGGCTGAGCTGCTTTCCTTCCCTAGGAGACAAAGGCAAAGCTCCCTTCTCTCCTTCCTGTCTTGTATGTGGCTGCATTTCCAGTCTCTAGAATACAGTAGGGCTGGAAAAATCATGCATGAATGGGTGGCTGGATGGATGGACAAATGGAAGATGGAAGAATAAAAGCAAGCACATTCTGACAGGAATAAATTCCTGAGTCCTATTTTGGGAGTAAGAGTTCAAGGTGAGGTTGTGGGAGGCTGTTTTCTTCGGGAGGAAGCTGTGGAAATGCTGCAGGGTCAGAGGTGGCACTTAGCTAGCTGGTCATACTTCGGCTTCCTTTCTTGATGTGAGGGCTTCCCTGTCTCAGGATGAAAGAATCGGTGCACTGACTTCACACAGTGGTCTCAGCCAATCCCTGGCTCAGTTATGTTCCACTAGGCAAGGGACCCAGACCATTTCACTGACCGTCTAAAATCAGGGCCTGTGGGGCAGGAGCCATGTGTCAAATGCACGTCTGGCATTGGGGCCAGGGTGGGGGCAAGTGTTTCGTGTAGAGGGGTAGAGCCTTTTCCTGTCCTGACAGCCTAGTCAGGCTGTGCAGAATGCGCACAGCTCAACACCTGGGTGGCCGGCCTCTGGACCAGGGCTGCTGGGGCGTGGACACCGGGACCCAGGATCCTCTGTTCCAGCCTCTACTGGGAGCAGAGGGGAGGAAGAGGAAGGGAGCCCTGGCCACTGCTCTCGGGGTCTGGAGGGAAGGAGACCCCATCCTGAGGGCTGCTGTTCAGACACAGTCAAAGTGTACCGCGTGGCTTGGCAAGCAGAGGACCCCGGATCCTCCCGGCAACCTCTCCAGGCACTCAGCTGAGTCTTCCTGAGACAGCCGAGGAAGGAGGGGACCTGGCTGAAAGACAAAGGCCACTGATTTGTCTTCAAGTTGACTTCTGTGTCCCTCGCCCTGGCCGAGCACTTCTAGGTAAGTTTTAAGGACTGTTTTCAGAGTTAAATAAATAAATATATGTAAAAAAGCCAAAGTACTGCCTGGCATTTAAACACCTAATAAATGTTAGCTATTCTATTTTATCACAGAGGCTAAGATTTATCCTCCAGCTCCAGATTCTGACTACAGGGGAAAAACAGTAAAATTACAAATGATGTTTTTTGGGTGCTGGGGATTGAACTTAGTGTCTTGCACTTGTTAGGCAAGAGCTCTACCACTGAGCTAAATTCTCCAACCCCTATGAATGATTTTCACTTTATATTTTTCTATCTTCTAGTTTTCTACAAGAAACAAATGTCACTCTCCCACTGAGGAAAAGAATACTCTTTAGAAGGCAGAACACTACTGATGAGAACCACAGGCCAGAACTGGCAGAGAAGGTACCAGCATGAGGGTCTTGTTTCCTCCAAGAATCTCTCTGCGTGAATCTACTTTTCAAAGTGCCCACAAGTCAGGAGGGGTCAAGAGTTTCCTAGTAGAGGCCCAGAACCCCACTGTGTTGGTGAGAGAGATGACTTTTCCTGTCTAGACACTGAAATGCTTGCCATTAAGATTAAGATGTAGGAGACGAGAGAGCCAACACATACATACTCCTTGAAGACAATGTTGAAAATACAGGCGAACTGACCAAACAGAAAAATAATCTCCAATCTCACTACTGGGTATGCAACAGCTGGCATATCTCCTTTGAGTCTGAAACTCACTGACCGTCTATTTTGTTTCCGTGGTTTTTTGCTATGTAGTTCAGGCTGGCCTTGAACTATGTGGCCCAGGCTAGCCTCAAACTCGCAGTGATCCTCCTGCCTCAGCCTCCCAAGTGTTGGATTACAGGCGTGCGCCACCACACCCAGCCTTGAAAATGGTTTTAACCCTAATGGAAACAACCAACCATATTGACTAGGGAGGTGACAGGTGTAGGTGAAGGGTAGGTCACTGGGACCGAGGGTCATTCCCCAGTGTTAGTGAGATCGCCACCCTGTGCACCTGAGCATTGCTGGAAAGGTAAGCAAGAGCTCCAGCCCAAGAAACCCTCCGGTGGTTTTGCTAGGAGCCCAGGTCCAGGGCTCTTCCCTCAGGATTTCAGCACCAACAGGAAAACGGGAGCTGGAGGTATAGCTTAGGGGTACAATGTGCACTGAGTATGTGCAAAACAGGTTCCATCCCAAGTGCAACCTAATGAATAAAAGCTTCAAAATAGGAGAATGGGCATAATACAGTCCTGGCCCTGGCGAGGGTCACCACAGAGGGGGCTCTCAGTTAAAGTAAATAAAAAGAACATTAAAACAATCAGCTAGCTCCCAGCAGCCAAATCTCAGATAGCTTGAAGGGTAGAGGGGTGCTGACATCAACGTCCCCATAATCTTCCTGCTAACTGTGAGCGGCAGTTCTCCCAACAGCAAGGACACTCGGATGTTCTTAGAAGGGCGAATGGCTTGTTGGTGACACATGCCCAGATTGACCGCGTCCTGCAGATGTTTCCAGATCGTATGCAAGTGGAGTGGGGGCTCGACCTGTTCCACACTCTGCTGTCCACCCAACACCTACCACAGGCCAGCACACAGTACTTGCACACATACGTTATCACACACAGTGCATGTGTGTATATGATACATATGCATAGTATATGCACATATATATGTCATGTGCGAGATAAGTCATCTTCATGGACAGGAGCTGTGGACATTCCTTCAATTCGCCGTGTCTTCCCAGGGCAGACAGTGTCTCCAATACAGCAGACTTCAAATCGATGCTTTTTTAAAAATTTTCTTTTTTTTTTTAATAATTTACTTGTGTGGAGTCAGGGGTTCCTGAAAACTTCATGTTCATTTAAATCCCCCACTCTCTCCAAAAAAAACCTCACACTCAGAGCCCAGAACCCCACATCCTGGACAAACAGGTCTGGGTGCTAGACTTGCTTAGGCAAATTGTAAAATTTAAGAGTTTCTGGCAGAGCCAGCCATCTGACAGGCAGTTCACACAAAATCCCTCCCCCGAAACAGCTCTCGGCCTGCCAGTCTGCAGAGATGAGAACAGGAAATGGAAAATCACCATGTCTTCTGTCTCCCTGTGCTGTCACATTTGTGCCCGTGCCTGCATGTACTCAGCGTGGCCCTCGCTAGATGGACCACCCTTTCCAGGATGGCCCAAGCTGTGTGGCCACCACCCAGACACCACTGATTACAAGATGTAGCAGCTTTTTTTTTTTTTTGTGGGGGGGGACTGTCATATGACGTGTACACATCTAATGTAAGATTCATTCTGACTCCTCAAATGTTAAGCCATTCACAAATGTTCTCCACATCGGAGAAGAAACAGTGTTCCTCCTACATGAACTATAAGGAACTATTGAATTATTCTCTGCATAGGGGCTGCCACGTTTCCTCACAGATTTGTGTTTAATTCTGGCCGAAAATCTGCTTTGTCCTGGAAAAGATTACCTGGGAGAATCTCTCCCCTTGCCTCAGCTGCCCACTGTCAGAACTGGCAGCATCTCAAGCATTCCAGCTTTGGCGGAGGTGGTGTGCTCAACTTCCCCGGGCAGGAAGCAGCACATTAGGTCATCATTGTCTACCAAGAGGGACTAAGACTGCTTTCAAGTTTCTGGAAATGTTCAGCAAAATCGCCAGTGGGGTCATCCCATCCCGCCCCCTGCTTTGCTGTCAAAGAAGTAATTCTGCAGAAGCAGCAGTTATGGGGAAATCAAAGCAGAGGTTAGGGTGCAGGGGGGCAGAGGGATGGTTGAGTGGGGAGGTACAGGGGGAGCAAGGGAAGCGAAGATGGTTTCCCGGGAGACAGACCTCACCTAGAAACTCCTGAGGCCCCAGGCAAACACCTGGAAGGCAACAGCTTTTATTCCTACTTGCCCTAAAAGATGAGGCTATTGATTTCTGGCTTAAAAAGCCCTAAAAGCAATTGGTTTGCAAACTGCTCCTGGTCTGCGCACTCGGGCCACAGGGAACAGAGGGTAAGCCAAGGTGGACCCTGGCGAGGGTGACAGCCAGGAAAAGTCCCTGCTCATTTTGGCTCTTTATTGCTTAGGTGGAGAGGACTGGTTCCAAGGGCTCCCCCAAGTTCAGTTCAATTAAGAAAAAACTGCTCTGGTCAGCTCCCACTTGAGTTAAAATCTCTGCAAGGCAATTAAGCACTACCCGTCCAAACCCTGAATGCACACACTCTTGGAAGAAAACAATTCCACCTCTGGGAGTTTGGCTCACAGAGAGATGCACACATGTGTGCAAAGATACAGGGAAGAAGACAGCCGCTGTCACATTGTGCACAGCAGGGAAAGTAATGGATGGCAATGTGGAGGGCCGTCAATAGAGGGATCATGAAATAAATGATGGTGTTTATGAAATGAAGGCTCTACAATCAATAAAAGGAGTGAGGTAAGTCCACGTGGGCTGGCGGGGGAAGATGCTTCCCAATGTACTGTGAAGAAATCACCGACGCTATTTTTCAGTCCTTCTCACACAGGTACAGAGTAGTGAAAAGTTCCTGTCGCCCTGTATGCATATTCCAGCTCACACGGAGCAAGGCCGAGGTGCTCTGCCTTCTTGTTTTAGTCCCGTACTCTAAACAAGCACTTTTTGTGAGTGTGTTTTTCTTAGCGTTGTGCTTTCTTCTTTCTGTTGTGCTTTCCTCTTTCGTGCTTTTTGTCGATGTTTTGCTGTGTACAGTGGCCCCAGGGCATATGCTGAAGCTCAGTCTAGTATTAGTTCTAAGCTGGAGGAGGCTGAGATGCGCCTCGTAGAGAACGCTTTGCTCGGGTCTAGGTCGTACCGCGTCTAACTGTGAGTTCAGTGTTGACAGTTCAACACTATGGTACAGTAAACAGAAACACCAAAACAAAGGTATGACTGCTGGGCTGAGGAAATGTTGCCATCAGAGACTCACAGGATCTTAGGCCTTATCTTCCTCTAAAAGCAGTGATTTGGTTTTAACAGAATTTTGCAAAGTGCTGGGGATGTAGCTCAGTGGCAGAGCTCTTGCCTAGCATGCACAAGGCCTTGGGTTTCACTCCTCGTGCCATAAAAGGAAAAAAAAATTGCAAATAGGTAAATTCCTGAGTACAGAATCTATGAATAAGGAATGACTGTGTGTTTGTACGTGCGTCGAACATTTTTAGTTTTGGAAGACACAGAAGCTTTCCAGAAGTTATCTCTGTAAAAGTGGGGCAGGAAACAGATCTTATTTTCTTCTTCTGGTCCCATTTAGTAGAGCGTCACACACCTACTCTGGGCTAAGGGACCCTGGCCTGCAGGGTGGGGTCCTTTCGGGGTCCTCTCCTGGTAGAGAGGCCACATGACCACCCTCCTCCTTGGCTCCTCCTGGGAGGAAGATGGGCTGAGAGAAAGGCCAGCAAAGGACTTGGCCTCACACATAAAAACCGGAAGTAGAACTTTACCCCCGGAAACAGATGGATCTGTCGCTCCCACTTCCCACCGCTTTTCAGACCAGCAGCCTGAGTTCACAGGAAAACAACAGAGCAGTGAGAAACCCTGTTTTCCCCGGCAGGGTGTGGGGGCCGGAAATGACAATGAGAGAAAAAACAAGTTAGCCAAGAGAAAGTGGGATGGAATAGGGGTTGGATGGGGAGGGACAAAGAATGGAAAGAGGAAGAAGAGGGAACCTGGCAGTCTTGTTTACTGGGCAGTTTACATGGGTATAATCCCCCCTCATAGTGAAAACAGTTTTGCCAGTTATAAAAACACCTAAGAACATACACCAAGTATGGTGGTGCATGCCTGTAATCCTAGCAGTTGGGAAGCTGAGGCAGGAGAATCCCTACACGTTTGAGGCCAGCCTGGGCTACATAGTGAGTTCAAGGCCAGTCTGAACTGCATAGCGAGACTTTGTCTCAAAAAACAAAACAAAACAAAAAAAAACTATGCAAAGATACACACCAAACTCTGGGAATGGGACTGTGAATTCCGGGGAAGTAATTTTTATACTTGAGACTTCTTTAGCTTTTGGACTTTTTACAATAAAAATGTGTCTCATACCTTTTGCACCAACTTAAAGCCTCCAACTTAAGGCCATAGGACCCTACCAAAAGGCCATTCTTGTCTTTCTGGCTTTCTCTGCCACACTCCCTCCTTCCCTGGCTGTTAAGGACTCCACAGTCCAGTCAGTCACCTCTGACGCCTCTGAGCAGCGACCAGCAGGCCAAAGCAAAACTCCAATCTCTCAAAGAGTTCAACACACAGTTAATGTAAGAGCTGCGAGTCACCCCTCAGGCATATACCCGGAAATACAGAACACAAGTGTTCAAATAAAACTGGTGCCCGAATGTTCACAGCAGCACTATTCACAGTAGCCGAAGGGTGAAAATGACCCAGATATCCCTCAACAGATGGCTGTACGACCAAATGTGGCATGTGCCACAGAATAGGAGCCGGCCTCACAAAGGAATGAAGTACAACACACAAGGACCTCGAGGACACTACGGGAAGCGAAAGAAGCCAGACACGAAGGGTCAGGTACTGTACGATCCCTTTTCTATGACAGAGTCGGAAGGGACAAATCCAGACAGAAAGCTGATCAGTGGTCGCCAAGGTCGGGGGAGGAGAATGGGAGGCCAGTGTCAAATTGGTCCAAAGGTTCCTTTTAGGGTGATGAAAATGTTCTGGAACTAACAAAATGCTAGAACTGTATACTTTAAAATGGTACATTTTTATTATAGTACAAATTACACCTCAATTTTACAAAAGAAAAAGCAGAGCACCAAGCGGCGTGACCTGGGGCAAGTTAGCTGGCCTCTCTGAATCTAAAATATGGTATCTGAGAGCAGGCCCACAAAGCCTGGTGTGAGGCTTCCGAGAAGTGCGTGCAGCACCTGGCGTGGGATCAGGTGTGGAGAAAGGAGTCAGCAGCCAATGAGACTGCGGCCACTGGGAGGATGATTGTTAGGGTTCGCCTCAAGGCCAGCTCACCTGGAACTTCTGGGCTTTCCACACCGGCAAGTCATCCTTTTAATTAAGTAACAAGAACAACTAAAAGAGGGCTGTGGATTTAGCTCTGTGGTTAGACTGCTTGCCTTGCAAGTACAAAGCCCTGTGTTCGAGCCCCCGAACCAAAAAAAAAAAAAAAAAAAAAAAAGAACAACTAAAAGATAGCTGGGGGTGATGTACAGATGAAAGATTAAAGAAAAGGGTGGCTTTCCTGTACTTACTGTATGTTTAATCTACACTATAGATTGCAGTTCTATCCTGTGTTAAGGTAGGAGATGCTGATGAGGTGGCTCTGTCTCGAGTCCTCTGTGCAATGACCTAAGAGCTCTGACTTTTCTACCTCCTTCCGCAGGCTTGCAGAGATGGGTCCTTGCCTGACTCCTGTAATACCTCCTTATCTCTGCCAAGGCCCTTATCTGGGAACAGCTTGAGAAAACTGGGTACTGACAAGTGGGGCAAGAATCCTAGCTCTTATCTCGCAATACTTTGCAAAGAAATTAGTAGAAGTCCCAACTTCCTGAGGCAAGGTGACCCCCTTATGGCTGACTGTCAGCCAGGGATGAGGGCAGGAGGAATGAATAGATTTCAGGCTGTCATGGAAATTTTTCTTTCCTCAGGCCTCCGGAGCACATGGCAGGTGTTCCTGAAAATCCCCTCCTGCCACCAGAGGCTAACTGCAGCCCGCAGACATGTGGGTGGGGGCGTGTGCTTCTTGTCTGAAGGCCCCTCCCCCTGGCACGGTGACAGTGGCACAAAGGAGTCTCCAGTGTGTGCCTCAAGTCCCGGGTCCCCAGGCAGATGCTCGGGGAGAGCCGCCACGGCCCCTGGAAATACAAGTCTCCTGCCCCTGCGGGCTCGATGCAGCCCACAGATCACAGACAGCGCAGGCCAAAGACCTCGGTGCAGATTTGCCCTGCACCGCCTGACGTCTTGACAGCCCTGAATGTCCTCCCAAGGTGAAAAGGGGAACATGTTGATTTGGGGCTTCAAGTGCCACCCAGGCTACACTCCCAGTGAGCCTGAGTCCCACAAAAACACAGGAAATACAGTGGCCCTGAGCAGAGAGAAGTCACAGGTGGTAGGAGAGTGAACCATGGCAGTCAAAGGGATTGTAACCGAAAGCAAGCAGAAGGTTCCTGGTGAAGAACAAGAAGACTTGGACAACTCTAACACTGTGCTTCTCCAACTGGGTGCTGGTGCAGCTGGGGATTTATGACCAGGGACAGGGCCGCAGCAGAAAACAGGTGCCATCAGCTGGGACATACAACAAAACAGGATAGTAACAGACTGCGGAGGAAGAGTGAAAGATCTGATAGAAATCTAAATATAAAATACCAGCTGCCAAAGAAATGTGCTAATTGCAGCTTGGTGCTCTGAGCCAGGGGTCTGTGGGGCTTCTTCTACTTCACAGTAAGGGCGATCTAGAGAGGTAAGAGCCAGGTTCTCAAGTAAGCTAGTAACCTTAGCTTGGGTTCCTACATTGATTGTACAAATGCTCTTATGAAGTCTTACTATGTGCCAAGCTCCTTTCTCTCTGAAATTCCCTGGCTAGTGGGGGTAGTGGGCGTTAATTCAAAGTACAGGATGCCAAAGGTCTGTACATTACAGTTCCGCTCCGTCGAGGACAGTGGGGCAAGGTTTCCAGAGTGTGGGGCCAGAGTGACGTTCCATCAGGCCCAGGGGGCCAAAGGGAACCAGAAACCATCCCGGCAGAGATAACGGCTCTCACAAAGCTCTGGATAGGAAGGGGCTTGGCCAGTGGGGCTGGAACCCCGAGGGTGAAGAGGAAAAAGGCACAGTGTCAGAGGGGCAAGAACTTGAGGCCTGTCTTTATCCTGAGACTCTCAGTAAACCAGGGGAGATTAAGTGGCAGGGTGGCATGGCAGACCTGTGTTCTAAGGACAACGTTGAAGCAGTAGCACAGTACATAGGAATCCTCCCCAAGGCGGACAGATGGCCACAGCCAGGCTGCACTTTCAGCAAGGCCTCTTTGTGAGGTACAAATCCCAAGAGGGCTGTGCTTAGGCCTTGTGACTACATAATGGGTCTTGCTGAGGGTTAGAAGCAGGTGCATTTCTAAACACAGCTAAGAATACTGGTTGCTGGGTTCCCTCCCAGGACACCAAGGAGCAGGAGACAAGAGGTTAAGAACATAGGTCTGGTAGCATGTACTTCCGGTCTCAAATCTTGTCATATATCACCTGGGCAAACCAAAGCATTAACTCCCTTCTTTCCTTCTTCTGTCGTCCCTTCCTCTTTCTCTCTCCCTCCCTCAGTCCCTTCTTCTCCCTCTTGCCTCTTTTTCTTCCCCTTCCCCTTCTTTCTTTCTTTCCTTACGCTGGGGACTGGACTGGGATACACCCCTAGCCTTATTTTAAGAAGGGTGTCTGGCTAAGTCGCCCAGGCTGAGGTTGAACTTGTAATCTCCTGCTCAGCCTCCCAGAATGCTGGAATTACAGCTGTGTACCACTGTACCCAGCTCAAAGCAAGTTTCCTAAATTCTCTGGGCTTTGATAAAACAGGGTATTAAAAGTATCGTTCTCCTAGGGCTGCTCTGTGGCTTTATTAAGATCAAGTTGCTAAAATCCTCACCACTTAGTCTGATGCATTAGATGCTAAAATGCTGACAATTACTAATACAATTCACACCAAGCAAAGGATGGACACAGAAGATGTGTAAAGCCCTCTGGGCTGCGAGGGGCAGCTGCTGAGGGCAGAGACAGCTGACGCAGAGGAAGAGATGGGTTTGCACTTACTGGCGAGCAGGAGGCAGGAGACCGCCACGGTACACAGCTGCTTGGAGTTGGTGGCGTTATAACGGTCCATGAAGTGGTCCAGCAGGTAGATGGCCAGGTGCCGGGCTGTGGGGCACAGCTGGCAGTGGCTGCTCAGCAGAGTTAGGACGTCCACGAAGAACCGGCGGCTCTTCAGGAGCGGGGAGCGGGCTCCAAAGGCGGGCAGCTTCAGTTCCTGGGGGACAGGCGGGGCAGAAGGGGGTCAGGGCTGCCTCTGGAGAGCCTCGGATGCCCCAGGACATTGAGACCTCAGGGCCAGCCTGCGGACCGGCAGGAGGCGAGGGGTTCCCTCCACACCCTTGTTCCTTCTGTTTCAAGTCTCAGTTGGGCAACCCCTGCATACCAGAAACTCCTGGGCAGTCTCCCATCCACGATCCCTAAGCACATGCTCAGTAGTGGCCAGACGGACAGAGGAGGCCAGTCACTCTCAGGCGAAGGGCATGCTACGTGAGTAACACAGGAATGAAACCCTTGAGGCAAGACACCTGCATCCAAATTCTTGTTCCACCAGTCAGCCAGGTCCTGAGACCCTGGTCACCTGCTTTCCTCTCGTTTCTTCCTCTACAATTTAGGATTAAATGAAAAATTTATGTAGAATGTCTAGCATATGGCTGAGTGCAGTGGCACATGCCTGGAATCCCAGCTGTTCAGGAGGCCAAGGCAGGAGAGATAGTAAATTCAAGCTCACTGGGGAATTTAGCAAGATCCTGTCTAAAAATAAAAAGTTAAGAGCTGGGTTTGGTGGTGCATGCCCGCAATTCTAGCACTCGGGAGGCTGAGCCAGGAGGATCACTGCAAATTTGAGGCCAGCCTGTGCTACATAGTAAGTTCAAGACCAGCCTGAACTACATAGCGAGACCCTGACTCAAAATGAACAAAAACACCCCTACCAGATGGTCAACAAGCACATGGAAAGATGTTCAATATTACTGATCATCAGGAAGCACAAATCAAAATCACAATAAGATACTACCTTGCAAGCACTAGGATGGCTGTGATAAAAAAATGTATATATAAACTCATACAAGTGTTGGTGAGGATGGGGGCAAAGGAGAACCCTCATGTACTACTGGTGGGAAACTAAAGCAGTGCAGTCACTGTGGGAAAGAGCCTGGCAGGCCCTCAACATGTTAAACTCAGAGTTATCACACGATCCTGCAATGTCAATCCTTGGTATATGCCTAAGAGAAAGGAAAACACACGGCCACGCAAAAACTTGTACGTGAATTTTCACAGCAGCATTATTCAGAACAGCCGCTAAAAGGAAACAACACAGATGTCCATCAACCGATAAGGGGATAAACAATATATCCACGCAATGGAATATCGCACACGTCACACAGGGATGGATCTTGAAAATGTGCTGGATGGAAAAAGATCATCATAAAAGACCACCTATGGTATAATTCTGTCTATGTGAAATGCCCATAACAATCACTGCACACAAACAGAATGCAGATTAGTGGTTGCCAGAGGTTACGGGTAGGAGTTAATGGGGACAACTGCTAGTGGGTACCTGGTATGTGTTCAGGGTGATGAAACTACTCCGGAATTAGAGAATGGTGATGGTTGTACAACTTTGTGAATATATTAACAACGGAGTTGCACATTTTAAAATGTGAATTTTATGGCATGTGAATGATTATCGTTCAATAAAGGTGTTGTAAAGAAATAGGACACACTGCTCAGGCTCATGGAGCCCATGGTCAGAGAGCAAGCAGGCAATAAACAATAAAGCAACTGCAGAGTTCCAGACTGTGACGAATGGCACCAAGGCAGGCCGCAGACGTGTGGGAGCCCCTGTCTATGCGAGGGGAGGAGTCGCCTCATGGAAGTGGAGCTGCGGTTGACGTTTCACACTGTAACCCCTTCTCTGGCTCGTCCCCCAGAGACAGGCCAGGACTTGGCTATCTTCACGATCCTAGAGATTTGCTCATGGCAGATGCTCACAACCTGAATAAATCATTTCCTCTCTTCAGGTCTATGTATAAGAAAACACTGAGTTTGAAAAAGTCCTCTATCTTGAGGCTTTACTGAAATAGTATAAATCTGAGACCGGAAGACTTTCAATATGTCCTTTTCTGAAAACATTTTATTTTTTCGAGCTGCCTACCTACTTTTTGTTACTGAAAACCAGACTCACCGAAGGCCCGACAATGAGCTAGATCCCCAGTTCTTTTTGTTATTTTAGGACAGGGTGTCTCACTAAATCAGTAAATTGCCAAAGCTGGGCTTGAATTTACAATCCTCCTGCCTCAGCCTCCCAGAGTCGATGGGATTACAGGCCTGGGCCACCACACCTGGCTCCCAATTTAACTTTTTAAGGAAAAGACCCACTGTCTTTGATTTTGTTTGTTTTTGCGCTAGAGAGGAGAAAGAGAACCAAGTTTTGAAAGGACATCTAGGAATTTAGGGAAGGACGCTCTGCAGGAGAAACAGCGTCTGCAAGGGCACACTGGCATCCAGTGTGGAGTCTGCGGTGCTGGAAGAGTAGGCAGGTAGAGGTGTGCCTGGATAAAGCAGCTTGGGAAGGTGGGGTCCCAGCTGAAATAGCTGCCCTGCCCTGAGGCCAATGAGGAGCCCAGCATGAATATTGCTCAGTCAGCTCTTCCTGGACTAAGGCCAAACAGTCAGTAGTAGCAGCTGCTGTGGGGCTGCAGCTCCCTGAAACAGTGCTCGCAGCCCCCACAAGGTAACTGGGTGCTTAGGTATTTCCTGTAAGTACCGACTCAAAATGAGAAGCAACCACAATCACAGACCCTCGGTGCCTGGGACGCCACAGCTGCCGGAAATCAGCGTCGCCAAGTGACCTTTGGCTGGGCTGCGCTACCCTCCTCAGGGCAGTTCAAAGCCCCCAAACGAAGTCAGATATGCAATGTTTTGACTTCCCTCCTCACTCGACTTAGCCAAGCTCAGAATCTTCTAGATTTCCTCTTGTCCCAAGTGAGAGAAGCAAGCTCAAAGCAGCACACCATGTCTGACCGTGTACACACTCCTGGGAAAGGACTTTTTGCCTTGGGCAGATTCTCAAAGGAAGCCACTGATGCATAAAAGAAAAAGAGATGGGACATTAGAATAGGCAGCAATCCATGTCAAGGAGTGAGGGTGCAGGGCGGTGTCACCGGCTAGCTACTGGGGAGGCTGAGGCAGGAGGATCGCCAAGTTTGAGCCCAGTTTAGGAAAGTCGGTGAGACTGCCTAAAACAAAACATAAAAAGGGCTGGGGATGTAGCTCAATGGGTTCCATCCTCAGGAGTGAAAAGCAAAAAACAGACAAATGGAGTGAACAGGTAAGGATCTTTAGAAAGGCTAGTTTCCAGGCGGGCAGGATGGTGAAAGAGCCCTGGAGAAAGCTCCCTGGGATGTTCTTCCTCCCAATTGATTTCTGCTTGTCCTTTAATCCCGGTTTAAATGCCACTTCCCAAAGGGGCTGTCTTAGTAGTCACTATCTTCTTGCTGAGACACAATACCTGACACCCACAACTCGAAGGCTGAAAAGTTTATATTGGCCTGCAGTTCCCAAAGGTTTCAGTCCACAGTCCACTGGCTCTAAGACAGGGTGGCATGAAGAGGGGAAACAGCTCAGAACATGGCAGCGGGAAGCAGAGAGAGCAATCAAGGGAGGCCAGAGAGACCAAGACCCTTCCCGGTCACACCCCAGAGACCTCCTCCTCCAGCCTGGCTTCACTTCCTAACATCACACTCGGCTATAACCTCATCAGTGGACTGACCCACAGATGAGTATCACACTCCCACGATTCAATCACCTCCCCAAAGGCCCACCTATGAGCGTACGAGGCTTGGGGGGACATCTAGATATAAACCCTAACAGAGGACTTCCCCGACCTCCTCCCCATTCTAAATCAAGCTTCTCTTATTCTCTCCCAGCATGCTGCTCTTCAGGCCCATGTCTCTTCCTGCTAAACCGTAAGCTCCAGAATGCACGGGCCAGGTGTCTTAGCCACGCTGCTTGGCCAGCACCCAGTATGGTGGCTGGCATGGAGGCAGGTGATCAAAATATGTGTGCAGTAAAACACGATGAGTGCAGGGTTGTCTCTCCGTGAAAGCAAACCCTGCCTCATCCCTGCACACGGAGGAGCAGCTCCTCCAGGGCTGTGAAGTCAGGCCCCCAGTCACCAGCCTCAGGCACATCAGTTCTGTTCTAGGGGCCCTCATCTGAGAAACGGGGGCCGGGTCGCCATCCACAAAAAGCATAACCAAACTCCAGACCAGAGGAGTTTATGCAAGGCCTGGAACCCCCTGGAAAGCCCTTCAGCGCTCAAACAGACCTGCTCTGAGCAGCGCTGAATGATGCTTTCAACCTTGGGGTCTGCAGCCAGCCAGGACTGAGAAGCTTCTGCCAGAAAGGACTACGGTCGGTCTGCACGCCCCCTGACCAAATGGCATTGCTGCGCCGCGCACGCGTTGCTTCGCGTCCCCCCACCAGAGAAGGGCAGGCCAGGCACACGAACAACAGCAGGCTCCGCATCCTCTCCAGCTTCCTTCAAGAGTCCGCTGATTATTGCAGTAACCAATCAGAGGGAAAGGCATTCATGACAAGGCTTTGCTGTAAGACCCGCATTCCTCCCGGGCACTCTTGACCTAAGTCGCTCCAAGGCCACCGCAGCCCAAGTGCAGGAAGCGGCCCCTTGGGCGGGTGAGGCCGGGACGCAGACGAAAAGAGCAGCCTGCCCTGGCAGCTTGCATCGCTCTGCCGCTTGGCAGGCAGTCAGCAAGCAGCTCTGAGGACTCGGGGCGGGCTGTGGGCGGCAGGAACGAGGCCTGGCAGGGAGGGGGAAAGAGAGACTTCCTGACAGCCCTCCCTCCCCCACTGGGGCCCCTGACCACCTGAGCCAGACAGGGGGCTCGGCTGCTAAAGGTACATCCAGATTTCTGCACGACTTTCACCTTCATGCTTTCAACATTGTCTGAGTTCTTAAAAATTCAGCGTATAACCACTTTATTATTTCATTTACTAGGTTTCCAGTTTGAAAGAAAAAAAAAAAAAGAAAATGAGAGACTAGATATCCACCGTAGTAAGGAACAGTTCAAAACGTATCTGCAAGGATTTCCTGGCAACCTGTATCATCCCTTTAAACCCCTCAATGGTTTGTCCTCAACAAGGCCAATCCCACGTGGAGGTCTTCCCCAGGAGTTTTCCTTCTGTCTACTAACCATATATTAGAATGTTCACTGATGAATTTTTAAAAGTAGAAAAAAATCAAACAATCACTTATCATCCCTCATTCAGAATGAAGGACCAAGTTTTACATAAGTCAATGGATGTTTCTTTATGTAAACTTTTCTTTCTTTCTTTTTCTTTTTTTTTTGGTGTTTTTTTTTTGTTTTTTTTTTTTGTGGTGCCGGGGATTTTTTTGGTGTTTTGAGACACAATCTTGCTGTGTAGTTTAAGCTGGTCTTGAACCATGTAGCCCAAGCTGGCCTCGAACTCACAATGATCCTCCTGCCTCAGCCTCCCAAGTGCTGGGATTACAGACATGCACCATCATGTCTGGCCTCTCTCTCTCTCTCTGTTTAGCTTTTATCCTTTAATAAAATTTTCTTGGTGCATATTAATCACATCGAGTAACAGGTCTCATTTTGGCACATTGTCATACACCTCTAACAAACTCCATCCCCTCCCCGTACTCTCCTCCCTCTTCCCTCCCCTCTCTTTCATCTCTAACAATCTTCCTTCTCTTTTCATGCATTTCTCTCCTTTGTGTTTTTCCCTTAGACTGCTCATATGAGAGAAAACATACAAGATTTGACTTTCGGGGTCTGGCTTATTTCACTTAACACGATGGTCTCCAGTTCTATTCATTTTCCTGCAAACGACACAATTTTGTTCTTTATGGCTGAATATTCCCGCCTGTGTATGTGTATCACACTTTCTTTGTTCAGCTGCTGACAGGCATGGAGCCCGCTTCTGCAGCTTAGCTACTGTGAACTGTGTTCCAGTACACACAGGTATTTATGTATCAATATGCTATGCTGGCTTTCTCTCAGGATGTATCAAGAAGTGCTATAGCTGGGTCAAACGGTTTATTTTTAGTTTTTCTGAGGAGGCTCCACACCATTTCCACCAAGGGCACGAACTCCTTTTCCGGTCTCCTTGCTTCTCTTCAGTTAGTTTGGCGCCCCCTCTGAGCGGCCTTCCCTGACTCCTCCTTCCTTGCAGTACCCCTGCTTCCCACAGCCGCAAGGGCTGCTACCTGGCTTGCTGTGCTTACTTATTCATTAACTACCCTCCCTTCCACCCCACAAGATGAGACCTCCCTGAGGGAGGGAGCCACGCCTCTCTCCTGCTCTTGGCTGTACCCACAGAAAGGGCCCAGCACACCTGCAGAATAAGTGGCTGCATGTACACAAGAATGAATGAATGACATGCTTTAGCCTTTTTTTTTTGGTGCTGGGGATTGAACTCAGGGCCTTGCGCTTGCAAGACAAGCACTCTAACCACTGAGCTAAATCCTCAGTCCTGAATGAGATGCTTTAGCAGAACCCTCCCTCTGCCTGTGGCTCTTTTTGTCCTCCTTTCCTCTACCCCGCACCTTGCGTCCGGTGCATCCAGGTAACTGCGGGAGTAACTGCCCGGATACTGAGTGTTAGCCCCGCTCTGATGTGCGCCAAGATCACGGTGACTGAAGAACTGCTCGGGAGAGGGACTGGTGCCCTCAGGGCAGGTTTGACTCTGCCTGGGGCTCCTCCAGAAGAAAGAGGCTTCGCAGACAAGCATGCTCAGGAAACAGAGCTGCAGAGTCCCAAGCCCAGACGCAGAAGGCTGCCCGCAGGGCTGTGGAAGTCCCCGGTGTGTGCGGGTCCCTCTGCCGTCCTTCCCCCGCAGCAGCTTGCCCACCTGTGCTGGGCTCAGAAGTGTTGTGGGCAGGGCCAACCTCTTCGGGGCAGACAGGGCGTGAATCCAGCCTGCAGGGCTCTGCACAGAGACACACAGGGGTCTGGGCAGTGCCGTGACCTCGGAGGAGTCTGAGGGGAATGGCGACAAACTCGGCCATCACCCAGTTTCTCCTCTGAGTGGGCAAAGGAAGTGCTCATGTTAACCCCTGCTGCTGTGCACTGCCTTCTTTTCTTCTAACTGCCTTACAGTTTCCCTTCTCATTATTAATACTCTTCCTTTAGACATCAGTTTAAAAGTTACTTTTTCTTTTTTAAGGCAAGGCCTCACTACATAGTTCAGAATTCAGGCCGGCCTTTCACTCACTTTGTGGCCATCTTCATGCCTCGGCCTCCCGAGTGCTGAGATGACAGGTGTGTGTTACCACGCCTGGTTAAAAGTCACTTCTGAAGACATGTTCCCTGCTCATGCTTCTGTCAGACGCTCGCTAAGCACGTAGGACTTTTCATCCACTCTTAACTGCCTTTCCTCCCTACTAGACGGTCAGCATCACGAGGGCTGACACTGGGCTCGTCCTGTTCAGCCTCATGACCTGATACAAACACAGCACTCAATAATTATCCAGATCTCCAAGTTTTGAGAGTGGCAAGTACTAACAGAAATGATTTGTTCTGATCTTAGCTTGTATACATCTACTCATCCTATGAGCAACTCCTAACGCTCACGAGACCACAGAGGAGGTCCAAGAAACTGTGGGAGCTGAGGTCCAGGGGAGACAGAAAGCAATTCCTGGCTGAAGGGTGAAAAGGAAGGTTCCTCAGCCTACTGAGAGCAAAGGAGGGTTTCCAGGGAGCAAGGAGGTCACTATTTATGGAGAGCCGGGAGCTTCAAGAAGAATTATAAACTACGCACCTTAGCATAGTCCTGAGATATGCACCCTGAACAAAGCGGTTCTGTGTGCCGTGGTTTGGGAAACACTGCAGACCACATTCCTCCGTTCTAAAAGTAATCATAGATTAGCCCAGTAGAGGGGCTGAACCATTTAAATCTCACACAACTTTGAGAAATGGTAGGCTAGATTTTTTTTTTTTTTGCTGATTCAAAGCTCAGAGATTTACTGAAAATCTTGCTGAGATGAAGAGCTGCAGTTTCTGTCTGCGAAATCACCCTTCTAAGAACTTCCAGGGCATTAGTAGCCTAGGAGAGGACTACAGGAGGCTGCAGAAGCCAGCTCAGCTAAGGGCTGGGTGCCCTCCATGACAGGTCCAGGGACTGCAGCCAAGGTTAAATCCCCCCACCCTTGCCCCAGCTCTTACATAATACATGCTGCATATTAACGTCTCGGGCATCTCTCAGGCCTCCATAAACACTGACCTGCTTCCTCCTTAGAAGCCCTTTGTTGCTACTGAGTAGACTGAGTCACCTTAAGGCAAGGAAGCTGGAGGTCAGTTCCCCAAACTTCTCCGACCCTGCACTCTGTTCCCCGCTGCATGTGTTCTTGGAATTGCTCATTACGATGAATGGTTTTATACAGCCTTCCAAGATATGTACACCTACCTATATCGACCTCCACACAGCTAGCTATAGGTTTAAAATACGTAGTTGGACAGCTTATATACTTATCATAACAAGATGTGAAGAAACACCGTGTGTAACCGAAGTGACCAGCAGGAAGTGGAGACTTGCAGATCGCAAGAGAAAAACAAAGGGGTGGGATGTTGGCTCTTCAGAGGCCTCAGGAGTCCACAGTGACCAACAGCAGCAGTCCCCTCCTTCCTCTCTCTGCCCGTTGCTTCACACACCCCAAGGAGGCATTTTCGGTAAAGCACCCACACCCCTGTGGGAACGCTGTTTCGCCACCCTCCAGAGGGTGCCTGCAAGCAGTCACATCCTCTCCCGCTGAAGTCAGGTCTGAAGCTTCCTTCTAGCAGTGAGAGGTCACCACAGGCGCCTATCTGTCACTGGCCCCTTGTGTTCCTCAGCAAGCAGCAGGCAGGCAGCTCACACACAGCACGCCTCCTTCCCAGGAGCCAGACCGGACACCCTTGGAGAAAACCCCGCGCCAGGCCAGGGCACCGTGACCACACACCTCGCCGGTCGCCATCCCATCACACCTCTGAACCCCCAACAACCTCCTAAGAAACATCCTGGGCCTTTTTATGTCCCCCACGCGGATCTGCTGGCTTCCTGACAGAACCACATCCCTCACACCACCCGGGTTGGGGATGCCCCTCACTCTCACAGGTCCTTGTTATCTAGCAGCAGGGCCCAGAGTTGGGGCCTCTCCCCCACCCCCTCTGTAGCCTTCTATAATTAAGTAAAATCTACGGATCTCTCCTCTTTCCCTTGGTGACGGCAATTCTTGGCTTTTTTTTTTTTCCTGCAGCACTGGAGATCGAATCCAGGACATCGTGCATGCACGCATGTGGTCCACCACTGAGCCACATTCCAGCCCTGCTGTTACCCATCAACTTTATACAGTGGCCTCCAAAGCTCTTCACTGCCAACCTCCAGCTCCCGTCTCCAATGTCCAGATTCCATCTGTGGCTTCTCCTGGGTGCCCTGATCCCACCTCCATTTTGTGAAGCTGCAAAATGGGAGGTGGGTGACCTGAGCAAGCATCAGTGTCCCCCAGCTGGACTCTGCTCCCCTGCCCATCCGCGGTCCAGGGCTTGTCAAACAGGGGTCCTTTGGCACATGTATCAGAATCTCCTGGAGGCGCTTCCCTGTTCTGGGTTAAACAGCACACCCCCAAGATTTACGTCTACCTAGAAGCTCACAATGTCCAATCTGGCACAATCAAGAAGCAGTCAAGTTAAAATGAGATCATACTGCATTCGGATGGGTCCTAAGTCACCGACTGGGGTCTTTACCAGATGAGAAAGCAGAGATACACAGACACACAACAGAAAGACAAGGTAAAAAGGGATCCAGAGAAGAAGGCCTTCCGAAGATGAAGGCAGAAACCGGAACGATGCAGCTACAAGCCAAGGACGCCATGGAGCCACCAGAGGCTTGAGGAGGTAAGGAAGGGCAGCTGCTCTGGGATCCAACACACCCTCCTTCCTGACTCGCCAAATCAGAATTCCTGGGGCTAGAGCTGGGTGGCCATTTCCTGTGCTTTGCAAGTTTGAGTCTGGTGAATGCTACAAAAGTAAAGAAGTTAGTTTTGTTCAAATCACGGTGGCTCCCACAGTGCTGTCTGTTTTGTTTTGGAGATGCTGGGAACTGAACCTGGGGCCTTTCCAAGGTTAGGCTAGCACTGTACCACTGAACTACAGCCCAGCCCCTTCCCACAGGGCTCTGCACAAAGTCAGCTGCCAAAAACATGCATTGCACGGTGGAATGAGCGGGTGTGGCTGTTCACAAACTGCTAGTACCTTTGTCTTTCTGCAGCAACTTTCATAATCAAATGAGATAGCGTGCATGAGGCGTTTGGCAGTCTTGGGCACAGTGCAGCGACCAGTAAACATGACTCCCTTCGTTTACTGCGCAGGCTGTCCTTCAAGATTAGAGAAACTAACAGTTTCCTTCTGGAGCTCGGTTCTCCAAGAACAACGTTTACTGTGAGAAAGGCTGATCATGCTCCACTCTGGAGTTACTTTGTTCAAACCAGGACCCTTCTCGCCGGTCCTTTTGACCTTCCCTATTGTCTGAAACCTCTTGGGTCTCCGCCATGGCACTGGGGGATGCAGCACTCAGATAGCGAGGGTCCATTTCCAGGGAGCCAGCACCTCTCCTTACATCCTTCTTAGGGTGCTCTGTGTGCTCTCGGGATCAGGTGGAAACTTTTGGGGAGACCTGCACCCCAAAGCCAATGCTCCTGGTCCACCTCTCTGTCCTTCTAACCACGGCCTTGCAAACATGTGACTATCACACACTCCCCTGCCTCCTCCCAGACCAGCTTCCTCCACGCCTTTCCCGGCCTCTACTCATCCGTCCAACCCATATCAAAGATCACACCCTTTTTCCTTTATTTGGTGCCAGGGATCGAACTCAGGGCCTTGTGCTTGCAAGGCAAGCACTCTAACCACTGAGCTAAATCCCCAGCCCCAAAGACCACATCTTCTTCAAAGCTTTTCAAGATACCCCAGGCAAGGAGGCCATGCTTTTAGTACAGTGATTATCGGTGATGGGGGGCCGGGCTGCCTACGAGCTGCATGGTCTGTGGTAAGACATTTAACTCTCTAAACTTCGCATGTCCCACCTGCAAAACGGGGAAGACTGGAGGACCTAGCAGAGGGGCTCACCTGAGTTCTTAGCTAATGGAAGGGGTCTTAAGCTCTTAGCACACAGCAAGTACCCATTAAAAGTGGGTTGTCACTACTGACTATTATGGCCATTAACGTACTCCTGTATTTTATTTTTGGTGCTGGGGATCGAACTCAGGCCTTGCACTTGCTAGGCAAGCGCTCTAGTACTTGAGCTAAATCCCCAACCCACGTACTCCTGTATGTGGTTTTATATGACGGTCCACAGCTATGTTAAGGATCCCCAAGGCAGAGCTGGAGCCGTTTCTTTTCCTGGCAGAGCCTTTTGGGAGGCTGCAAATTATACACAGAGCTCATTAACGACTGTGAATGAAGAAGCTATACAGCAGGCATTGAGTGCCAAACAAACAATGGACAGATGGATAGAGACAGAGATGGTCCAAGGAAATAAGCCAGCACTCAGCCTTCTTCAAACTAGAGGCAACCAAAGCATTCCTCCTCTGGCCTCCTCCAGGCGTGGCCCCGAGACCTGGGAACCGTGAGACAAAATTATCCCAGAGCCCGGGGTGGGGTGCGCCCCTGTAGTCACGGCACTCTCCGAGGCTGAGTGGAAAAATCACCCATTCCAGCAGTTCAGCAAGACCCAGTCTCAAAATAAAAAACTTAAAAAGGCTGGGGATGTAGCTCTGCGTGAAGGGTTAATTCCCAGTAATGCAAAAAACAAAAAACAGAAACAAAACTCTCTGAAGCAACTTCATGGCCCGTCTTGAAAGACACGATGAGAAACAAATTTTGAAGTATGAAGGGATAATAGGACATCATTTCTGCTACTGATTCAGGGAATTTATAAATACAGAAAAGGAGAATGATGAGGCAAAATCGTGTACTACGCCTGCAGCTCTTCTCTGAGTTGGAAATCAAGTAAAGCCCAAGGGTTAACACAAAAGCAGAGACTAAAGAGAGATTTTAGTTTTGAGTCTACAGCTTGGTACCACTAACCTCCACCTTCCCCCCCAGGCAGGGCTGCCCAGGTGTGAGTTGTTTTGAGGGACGTCCACGTGACGTGTCACCTCATCCCCAACTTCCAGGCTGTCTTGTGAGTCCCTGAGTGTTGGCTAAGGTCACATCCCGGGGACACAAACAGCAGGGCTTTGCGGCACCAACTCTCCCACTTAATGGTGAGCTTAGGCCTTGTGATTAAGCTCTTGGGGGCTATTTGTCTACCAGAACGATGGAGTTACAGTAGCTATGTTACCTGCCTTAGAGACTTGGGACAGGGAAGTCCAGGAGGGCAACTTGCAGGCTACAACACATGGGCCCCAGTCAGATAGGGCGATGAGCACATACCAGTGTGGGGGGGTGTTGGGCAACGGGAAACTCTGCTTAGAACCGGGAGACCAGCGCCTGCCCACAAGGCTCCTTGGTCCGCACTGGACAATCATACAGCCTGCACGGAGTGCTGAAGGAAACACGAAGGTGGTCTGACAGCATGTAACACGGGCGCCGGCCTGACCCTTCTAGGAAGTCAGACAGCTTCACTAAGGAAGTAGCGTTTTAGTCTAAAGCCAGAGAACAAGTAAGTTAAAGCACATTTTAATCCCACAGGGGCAGGGAAAGGCATAAGCGAAATTGTTCACAGTGAACTCAAGTTAACAACAGCGTGAGGGAGGAGGAGGTCGAAGGAGAATGTGAGACGCTCTCAAGACGAATGTACTGGCTTCTCTGATGCGATGGGCATGTGAGAAAATTTTAAGGGGATGGTGGGGGAGGGGACTGTCAAAAGGCTTAAGAGACATTTTCACAACACCCGCCAGGTGTGGTTATCTCAGGAGGGAGGGAGAGTTAAAATAGGAGGATCATAAATTCAAATTCAGCCAGGGCAATTTAGCAACTCAGTGAGATCCTATCTCAAAAAATAAAAGACTCCGGGTTCAAGCCCCAGTATTAAGGAAGACAAAAAAATGGTACATAGACTTTATATGGATTATGATGTGAACAAATCAACTATAAAAGCCATCTTTTGTGGGGGGTGGCTGGGGATCAAACTCAGCACTAGGTAAGCGCTCTGACACTGAGCTAAATCCCCGCCCCCCCTCTTTTTTTTGTTTTTTGAGACATGGTCTTACTATGTAGTTCAGACTGGCTTGAACTCACTATGTAGCCTAGGCTGGCCTTGAACTCGCAGCAATCCTCCTGCCTCAGCCTCCTGAGCGCTGGGATTACAGGCATGCAACACCACATCCAACTAAAAGCCGTTTTTTGGTTTTGTTTTTTGAGAAGACAGGGTCTAAGTATGTTGCCCAAGCTGGCCTTGGACTCTTGGGCTCAAGGAATCCTTTTCCTGTCTCAGCCTTCCAGCGTATATAGCATTAGGGTTGCACACCACTGTTCTTGGTTACCTACGAAAGCCCTACTTGAGATCACAGGGAAAAACAATATAGAACAAACAGAGGTTATTAATGAATTACTGGTGATTTATTAGGTATGATAATTGCATAGCACCGGTTTCACTTTGTTTTGAAAGGCCTTATCTGTTAGTTGACATTGAAGAGTAAAATGACATACTGTTTGGGGAACAGATGAAACAGATACTAAAGCTGGGGGGAGAGTCATGCTATCATTCCTCCACTTTTGGGTTTTTTACTTTTCTTTTCTTTTTTGTAGGTTTTTTTGAGGCAGGATCTTGCTATATAGTTGAGGCTGGCCTTGAACTCACTATGTAGCCCAGGCCGGCCTCGAACTTGCAGTGATCCTCTGCCTCAGCCTCCCGAGTGCTGGGAATATAGGCAGCTTAAAATTTCTATAATAAAAAAAAAAAATTGAGGAAACAACAGTGGTTTACGCCAAGGAGTCAGAGGTATTCTGAATCATCTGGATTTTTTTTTTTTTTTAATGATTAGACACAAAAGACAAGGCTGCCGGCCATGCCATATTTAATGATTGTACCATATTTTTGCGTAAGATGAACCACAGTATAAACTGATTTCTTTCTAATGAGCACCGAACTCTGCCTTGCAATCACCATCTCTCCAGTTCCCAATGCTTCTGTTCTGCACAACATCCCCCCTTCCTCCTCTGCCCACTCCACACCCACCCCAGTCACTGATGGCCACTTGCGTTCTTCTGCAGTAAGGAGCTGGAAGTGCAGTGCATCTGTCCTTATCACAAGAATCCCCAGGCTTTTCTAAAGTGTACCATTAAAATAAAATTTAAAAAAAAAAAAAAAAGAATCCCCAGGCTCTGGCATTGTTCTGTCCAGCGACCCCAAGTGACCCAGTGCTTCAGGACAATATGAATCCTTCCTCCAGAGGATCCCATTACCAAGAGATTGCCATGTGGCAGGCTGGGAGGCAGCATGAGCCTCAGTGCTGGGTCTAAGGGAGAAGAGGGGGCGCTCTCCAGGCAGGGCCCTTCAGTGACTCCCACCCCCAGCCTTTGACAGGAGTGTCAGACGGCTCCCTGCTGCAGAATGGGGGAACACAGATCTGCAGAGAATTCACAGAGCACCCTTCCTCTTGCTTTTCCGTCCTTTAGTGGTTCCCCCACTGTGGTTGTTAGTCTTTTCTTCTTGGCAGTACTTTTTTTCTTTTTGGACCAAACCCAGGAGCACTCTACCACTGA
Organism: Hystrix cristata; assembly: GCA_004026905.1. NCBI lineage: Eukaryota > Metazoa > Chordata > Mammalia > Rodentia > Hystricidae > Hystrix > Hystrix cristata. Next base: position 25,155 of record PVJO010006072.1, on the reverse strand, counting down.
GCTAGCTTCTCAGCTCTTTTTACTTCTGAGACAGGATCGTGCTAAGTTGCCCAGGTTGGCCTTGAACTTGTGATCGTCCTGCCTCAGCCCGATGGCACTGTTTTAAAATTATATCCAGGATTAGCAAAGTTTGGGGGAAGCAGTCTTCTGCCACATCACTAGCAGAAGTGTAAACTGGTGCAACCTCTTGGGAAATTATTAACTGATGACATGCAAAGTTCTTAAGCAACAGTTCCATTTTAGGAATGTATTTCCATGAGCAGACTTACAGGTAAACAGACAAGGATCACCAGCATAGTGCTATGTAAAATCAACTGGTAGAATGAAAAAAATCTAATAGGCACTCGGTGGGGGAATGGGTGAACAAATTGCCACACACATGCAATGGCATACTACTCAGCAATAAAAAACACAGACAGATGCAACCACAAGTATGTATCACGAAAGCATGACAAAAGCTTAAAAAGGCAGGCAGAAAAGAGTATGCACAGGGCTGGGGATTTAGCTCAACGGTTAGAGTGCGTGACTTGCAAGCACAAGGCCCTGAGTTTGATCCCCAGCACCAAAAAAAACACCCAAATTAAGAGTATGCACATATGCCTCCATTCATGTGACACTCTAGAAAAGATAGGTCTTCAACAAAAGCAGATCAGTGATTGTCTGGGGTGCAGACAGGATGGGGGCAAGAGATGACCAGGGGGAACAGTGAGCTTTTTCTAAGTCGATGGTAACATCCTCCACTATGGTCATGTTGGTAGCTGCATGAGTGTATACACTTGTCAAAGCTCGCCGTACACTGTAAGTTGTATGTGCACTTAAGATCTGTACACTGTACCATATAAAAATTATACTTTAATTTTAAAAAAGTGAATAAGCAGTTCCACCTAAATTTCCAAAGAGGAGATGAGTTAATCAAACCATGATGCATCCATAAAATAGAACATTATGTATGAGGCTGGAAAACAGTGAAGGAGACAGCCAGCTTTGTAGTATAGACAATTAAGGGATAAAATTAAGTTTCAGAACTGTTATATACTCTATAGTAATTAATAAAATAAAATGTATATATCTGAATAGAAAATGACCAGAAGGATATAGTCTACCTATTTATTCAATACAAATCCATTGAGTACCTACTGTATACCATTATTTTTGCAATGAGCAGAAGACAAAAACATTCCTTCTGTTCATGGAGCTTCCACATCATGGTCTCACCAAAGAATTTTGCTTATTAGAATACAAACATTATAATAGCGAAATGGTCAAGTATGTACATGTGCTGCCGATGCGAGCACTGGTTGAGTATGTAAATTATACTGCCACATATATCAAAACACACACAATTCATGCACAGAGTAACTCTTACAGGATTCATGAGAAATTGAGATCAGTAGAGCCTTTGGGGGAGGGAAATTAGGGGACAGGGATGGAAGAAAATCTTCTCACTATTTAGTATTTTACATGCATGATTTTTTTTTTACCATGTTCATGTGTTATCTATTTTAAATAAGTAAGACTGGTTAGTTCTAATTTTTTTACTGGTAGCCAATAATGAGGAATTGAGTGGAAAAGAATACATGAAAGGTATATATAGAAAATGAAAAAAGTTTTAAGACAACATTTTCCATTTTTAATAAAAACATTCTAAAATAGAAGAACACACTCTAAAATGTCAAAAGAGATTATTTCAAAATGGTGGGACTGTGAGGGTAATTTTACTTTTTTCTGTTTGCTCGTATTTATTTTTTGCAGTTTCCAGAACAGACTAGCACTGTGTGTGTGTGTGTGTGTGTGTGCGCATGTGTGTGTGCCTGTACGTGTGCACGCGCACAACTTCCTTCTGCCAAGTGCTCAAATACACTCGAGAAATGGCTGCACTGCCTTCGCCCAAGGGGCTGAGTGATTTGGGAAGACAAAGAACAATTCAAGGGCACAGGCCAGCTGCCCCTACTTAGCACAGGGTGCCCAGCCAGCCAGGGCGCTCGGCCAGAGCCTTCCCCACCCATGCTCTGTGGAAGACCCCAGTCTCCCCCTGGGACCCCAGGAAGGCAGGTGTTCGGGATGAGGGATGAAAGGACACCTTCCAAGGTGAGCCAGCTCCTCCCACAGCTAAGGTGTGCCTAAACGGTCTCTGAGTGCTTTGGTATGCTAAGAGCGGAAGGACTCAGTTACAATGCCAAGTTCTGCTTCAGTTCTGCCACTAGTTTGTCTTATAAAACACAGGTGAGACACTGGAGTCAGGAAGGACACCATCTTCAACAACATCTCATCCAGCCCCAAACCCCATCAGCACTGTTCAGTCCTTCTCAATCTACCCCGGTCACCTGATGGCCTGTCTGCACGCCAGTCCTGGGACAGCTCAAGTCACCTTCGCAGGCTGGGCTGCAGAGAACTCCTCCTCATCCTGTGAGCCTCAGTACCCACACGCCAGCAGAACCAAGCTCTCAGGGTTACCCTAAGTAAAGCAGTTTTAACTCAGGGACCAGGGATGGAGCTGGAGGGAGAGTCTACCTCCAGCTGCTGTGAAGAGTTCAGGCGTGGCCTCTCCCTGACGTGGAGAGCAGACCCCTGGATCCATGCCCCAGGACGGGCGACCTCAGAGGCCAAATTGCGTAACGCAGGGAGGCACCAGACATGGCCACCCTCCAGACTGCACGAGAAGGTCCCAGCCTGCCATGCCGGAGCAAGGTCAGCACCCACAGCTGCTAACAGCTCACAGTGGTTTAGGGAGAGCAAATCTCTTGGCAACCACTCTAAAACAAGCTAAAATACAAGCGCCTACAGAGTCACGGATGACACCTTGCCTTGTATTCCCATTCTTTGTTAAGTGGTTTTTCAAATCAAGTTACATTCAAGCCTCGATGCAATCAGATGTTTGATCTCAAGACAGTTACACCTCTGTGCCTCGCTGTTAGTTCCCCATCTGTAAAATGAGGTGAATCACTCCAGTGGGGCCGAGATGAGGAGAAATGGAGACGCTATATGGAAGGCTTAATGTACAAAATATAGTAAGTGCTTATAAGCAGTAGCCAAAAAAGTTATCATCATTAAACAAAACTGTTGCTTAGTAGACCTTTTTATAAATTCAGTCACAAGTCAGCAAAAAATGTCCTTCATCAGTCCACTGGTTCAAGGAACACGATCTCACACAGCTAAAGTCTTCTCAGTGGTTAAGCAAACAGCTTCAGGAAGTAGCAGAAATGCTGTAGATGGGTGGCTGCTCTGCCAATTGCACATCATCGGGGGCAAGGTGAGAAGCTGACTTCCAGCCCAGAAGACAGACAACGCTTGCTGTTGTAGGAGGAGGGGCGCCTCTGGCCTGCAGGTCACCCAAAGTCCAGAGTCAGAAAGCTACCGGGCTATGTCAAGCAGGGCTTGGGGACATGGCTTTGGGAGGAAGGAATTTTTCTCCCCTCAACTACTGCCAAAATCCCTAAACTCAGAAAGTCTTCCACATTCCCAAGCAGCTTTAAATCACAGTTGCGAAAGCCTTCCTGAAACATTTTCTTTGCTTACTAACATAACTATCTCTTAGTTGGAAACTGAAGACTGTGCAAAATAAACATAAATCTAAAGGAGACGAGATAAGTCTTGTCCATTTTCACTGCCTATTTGGAGATAAAATTCGGCAAGAAAAAACGCAAACTCCTGATAGAAATCTGTGGAAGATTATCTAGACTTCAATTATCTGGGCTCAACCTGTAGTTTTTCTAGGATCCTGAGGCTGTACTTTGGTCAGACCAGTAAACCTGCCCTTGTGGGTAAGTGCTTTTCTAAACCCCTGCCCAGCAGTAGCCAAGAGGACATGCAGATCTGCAGGGAGATTGGGAGGCCTCCCCGACTGGGTCTCGCGCCTGGCACCATGGCCAACACGATGGGCCGCCTCGGCAAAGCGGGGATACCCATGGCACACACTGTAGCCTCAAGGTGGGATTCTGGGGATGTGTTCCTGCACAGCCATTTGATGGTGCATCATTGGAAGCGGTGGGCCCGAGGTCCCTCTGCATCAGGCACTGGCCGGGGAACGCCACGGACAAGCCGCACCTCATGCCCGCAGGAGCTCAGAGTCTAGTTGCAGGGGTAGTTATTATATGGTGACACAAACCGTGAAAGAAGTGAGCACAAGGTTGTTGGGGCCAGGACACACGGCAGAGGGGAGAGGCTTCACGCTGGGCGCTGTCCTGTGCACTCATTCCACTCTGAACTTGCTCAAACCTGTTAGTTTGTGGATTTAAGACTCTATATTAATTTTAAACTTAGGTGTATGTATCTTGCTGCAAAAAAAAAAAAAAAGAAGAAAAAGTGGTTCTAGGTTTTAATCTGGATACTCACGAGGGCACAGACCTGGTTAGACATGGTTACTAGAAAAACACCACTGCCAGCCCCTCCCTGCTGTTGGGGGCCACAGGGTGCTCATTCCTTGTGTTCAGCAGGAGGGTCAAGGAGCACTGGGACAGCAGGTGGGACAGCAGGTAAGACAGCCTGTTCCCGTGCACCTGCTGGGAGCCCGCCCCAGCAGAAAGGTCAGGTGGGGGGTGGCCAAAGTGAGGCCAGTTCTGGGTCAGGAGATGATCAGGAGCAACTGAAGGCTTTGCATGGGATGAAGGTTCTAGCCCTCTCCATTCACAGGTTGGGATGCCTGAGCCAGGACCTGCACAGCAGATACATGACTTCCAGCAAATTTCCATCCGTCTGGGTCTCAGTCCCATCGCTGGTCCAAGGATCCAACGAGATAACGATGCCTTTCTTACAAAGATTATCTGTCATTGCTGTGGGCCCCTGTGGGCGGTGGGCGCAAACATGAAAGGGCCCTTGGTCTCCTGCCCAGCCATCCTAACTGGGAAGTCAAAACGCCAGCCATGTACTTACCACTTGTCTCACACAGGTCTTAGATTGTCTCACTTAATCTTTATAGTCTTATAAAAATTTCTCCTCAGTTTACAGAAGGAAGTAAAGACTGATTTTTTTCATTCTTCTCATTCCATATATATAGGGAGGTTCTGTTGTAGGCACCGAGTTCTTAGCACTAAACAAGACAACTGGGAATTGTCAGGTAATTGAACTAGTTGAGTATATATTGCTAGTTTTCAGGTAACCACACTAGTCGAATACACACTGTTCCCTCTCAGAAAGGGCAAATCAGGTCAAAGCCACACCTCCTAAACTATGAGCAGAAATAACAACCTCCTCTGACAACCACTAGAGCCTATGCTAATGAAGGAAGCTAATTTCCACTTGGTTCTCACCAGCTCCACTCAGCTACCACCTCCAGGGAAGTACCAAAAGCTTACTGCTCTTGCTTTTGCACTGAACCACCAAGATGTGGACTTCCTCTTCAGAGGCCTAATATGCTGCATCTTGGACATTCCAAAAAAAACCACTGATGGGATGGGAAGACCGCCACTCTCTGATGAGGCTAAACCCGAGCAGCTGAGACTGTGCGTGCGATTCCGAGACACCCAGTAAAGATGGTGTAAATATGAGACCCGTCTGCGGAAGGTCTGAAATGCCCTACTAGGAAGACCTCCTCCTCCTGGTACCGGGTGGAATAGTGACCTCCTCAACTTCATGCCCACCCAGAACCTCAGAAAGTGACTGCACTTGGAAATAGGGTCTTTTCAAATTACAATGATGTGGTGTTGGATTAGGGAGGGTACGCTCAGAGGCAGAGGAAACAGAGCCACAGATCCACGGACTGAGGAAGCTACAATCCAACCAACGGCAAAGATTGCCAGCAACCACCAAAATTTAAGAAGTGAGGAGGACAGATTCTTCTGAATGTGTCCCTGCAAACACCTTGATCGCCAATTTTCAGCTTCCAGAGTGGAAAGGGAAGAAAACACTGCTGCTGCTGCTGCTGAAGCCCTCCAGTTTGTGCCACTCTGGCACGGTAATCCCAGGAAACTCACCTGCTTCTCCACTCCACAGCTGTCCCCTGCCTCAGCCAGGCCAGGCGCAGCAGGGAAGACACACAGACCTGGGCCTCCGGCTCTCCCCGGGCTCCCGCTTCGCGAAGCCCCTCAGCCTTTCTCTCTGGCAGGGATATGCGCAAGCATCGCGTTTCAGCTGCTTATCTTCTGCCAGGAGGCAAACTGGCAGGGGAGATTTTGTTTTTTCCCTCAACCTTCCGGTCTTGTAGTTTCTTCCAATTAGATTAGTGTTTCTTAAATCTCAATCATTCACTCCCGGCACTGCCATTTATCTAATGTTTCATTACATCGAGTTACTACTCTCACTCACACATTTATTTTAGGCAAGTGCTCTACTACTGAACTATAATCCTAGTGGATACACAGTGGCACCTCGGTTCACAACCTTCAATCTTTTCACGATTCTGGTCGCAAATCGAGTTGAACGAGAACCGAATCAAATTCAGTGAGGGTTCAATGTTGACCTTATGGGGAAATTTGATTTGGTTTGGAAAATCTGCATTAGTTACCTAATATATCTTTAAATTGGACATGTAAAAGAATCTACGACCTTCTTAAAAGTCTGTTCTTAGGCCATTTAAAATTACACACACAGAGGTGGCAGCTACTGTGGGAAATACAGCCTTTGCCGGCAGCACAGCGACCATCCCCGGAGAGTTGGCCGAGCTCCGGGCTCCTAATCAGAAAAAGCGACTTCGAGTTCTCCAGTCTCCAGTCCCCACGCCCTCCACCCGGGGCACTCCCGGGAGAGGTAAAGGGCAGGTTCAAGAAAGGCGATGGAAGGTCCAAGTTCCCACGCGGGGTGATCTCAGGACGCGAGTCGACTACACACCCGGTCCCGCGAGTGACAAGGACGCGGAGGGACTGACCTTCTCGCGCAGGGTGCAGTGGACGTCCGAGGCGACGCGCCCTTCCCACCAGGGCTCATCCATCGCCGCGATTGCAGCGCCCCGAGGCGCGGCTACCGGGGTCTCGGGGCGCTCCCTGAGGGGACACGGGAACTTCAGCGGCCGGCCGACCCGTGCGCCGGGATCTCCAGGTCCGCTCGCCCCCTCCAGCCCCGCTCGGCGAGGCTGGCGGTCGCCTCCGGTCCGGGAGGCTGCGGTGCCCCCTCCCCTGTGCCCGCTGCACCCGCGGCGATCTCGCTGTGCAACAACTCTGCAGGATTGTGATCCCTGCCAAAGTCGCAGAGAAAGTTGCCGGCTCCGCTAGCTCGCACGAGGCGGGGGCTCCGGCGGCGGCCACCGGCTCGGCGTCCCCAACTCCGCCCCCGCCGCCCAGCCTTTGTCCTGCTCCCACATCCTGCCCTGGAGCCGGGGCCACACTCACGCATCCTCTCCCGGCGTGGGGGCTGCGGGGGCCGGGCCCCTCCCCGGGCGAGCCGCCGCGCCCTCGGGTGCCGGTCGGCGGTCGGACCCTCGCCCCGGCGCCCGGCGCTCTGTCTGGGTCGCCGCCTCCGCAGCCCGGCTCGCCCCGCCGCGCCCCTGTGCGCGCTCAGGTCCCGCGGTGGCAGCTCCGGCCGCCGGGGGCCTCCCTCCCGCGCCGGGGGAACTGGGGGCCGGGCCCGGCGCATGCGCCGTTCGCGCCCGCGCCCCGCGGGGCGGGGGGGCTGGGAACCGGAGCCTTTCTCTCCCCAGCCTGGCCGGGCTTCCTGCCCGCCCTCCTCCCTCGCCGGGGCGGAAAGCGTCCTCTCACCTTCGCGGGGACTCGCGGGGGGCTGCCGGGCACCCCGCCGGCTTGCGCGGGGAGCGCGGGGACCGGGCGCCACCTGCGCGCAGCCCTCGGGAAGCGCGGGCTCGACGTCCCCGAAAGTTCTCCCGCGCGCGCCGCGCTGGCCAACCTGTTGGCCGCTCCACCTGTTTTTTCTTTTTGTTTTAAAATCTGTCCCGCCACGAAGAGGTGGATTTCCAAACCGTATTTCCCACAGAAGCTCCAGAAAAGCCACCTCTGGTTCCCCACGAGTTGCCCATTCTAAGGGGGTCTAATCAGTCCGTGCGTTGATTGCGTCCCTGCACGGTGCAATGGAGCCGTGCCACAGTGGAGGAGGACCAGTGTCCTCGGCACCGTGGACGGAAAGCTGTGTCTCTTTAATCCAGTTAATTGTTTTCAGAAAGGCGCCTTCGTGCATCAGCCTATCGGAAGGCATGGAATTCGGCTGTCCTGATTCTTGTGTTACTGTACTTTGGGAACTTCACAAATTTGGAATCTAATCCACCCACCGACTGGGTGATTTTTGCCAGGTTTCTCGCACACTCAGAGCCGGGATCACATAAACTAGGAATACAAATTGCACCAGCCGGCTGAGGATATTATCATTAAATGAGATAATGCATGCAAGAAGACAATCACTGTGCCACATATAAAGTGAACACTCGGTAAATACTACTAAAAAGCCGTTAGTGTCTCTCTGGTTTTCTGCAAGACCTGCCCGGGGAGAAAATTTTAAAGTCAGTTTTGATAAGCTTCAATTGAACCTTGAAAAGCACTTTTAGCATAAAAGGTTTATGAGCTCTTTTAGAGTGTAAAATACTTAGAAATAAATTTAATAAATGTGCAGGGTCTTAATGAAGAAATTACAAAGATTGAAAGAGAATAAGGCAGGCCCGAAGAGGGGAGGGAATGCTAAAAATTCCAATTTTACCTAAATTATTTACTAAAATTCCTGTGATTCTGGGTAGATCGGGGAGGATGGTTAACTTTTTTTTTTTTTTTTTGGTGCCGGGGATCAAACTCGGGGCCGTGGACTTGCTAGGCAAGCACTTTAACCACCACGGTAAATCCCCAGCCCTTGGAAGGATATATTTGAGAAAAAACTAAGAAATCTAAATTTTTTAAAATGTGGAAGTAGACCTGTATTTTAACCAAATCTTAAAGCATATTGCAATGCTTTAATAACGTTGGCTGGGCATGGGCATGATGGAATGCACATCTAATCCCAGCGTTCTGGGAGGCTGAGGCAGGATGATCACAAATTGGAGCCCAGTTTGGGCATTTTAACAATTTAGTGACACCATTTCAAAATTAAAAAACCAAAAAAAAAAAAAATGGGGCTGGGCATTTAGCTCTGTTCCAGGGTCTTGGGTTCAATCCCCGGTACTGTAAAACAACAACAAAAGAAAAACAAATAAACCCCAGTGTGGTGTTGACATAGCAATGGATAGATTAAGTGTTAGTGTAATAATTGAAGTCTAGAAACATTCAATATATTTAAAAATTGACTGAATGATACATGTGGCATTTCACTTTTAGAGGAAAAAGCATAAATGGATACATTCTTTAATAAATTAGGTAAAATTCGGGAAAATTAAAATTAAGGATTTAAATTGTCACCAAAGGGCTGAGGATTTAGCTCAAGTGGTAGAGTGCTTGCATAGCAAGCACAAGCCCCTGAGTTGGATCCCCAGCAACCCCCCCAAATGTCACCAAAGTAAACAAGTGCTACAAACAAACAAAAGAGGGGCTGGAGTGTGTTCAGTAGAGTGCTTTCCTAGCATGGATGAGGCCCCAGGTTCAATCCCCAGCATGGCTAGCTAAATAAAAAAGTCACAAGAGAACTGGGAAAAGATGTAGGTAGATTATCTAGAAGGGAAAGCCGAACTATTAAGGCACATGAAGAAACCAAGAGCAAGGAATGTATGTATGTTCAAATAAATATGTAAAATTTAGTTAATGCCAAATATTATTACCCAAAAGGCAACATATTTTTAACAAATGTGATAAAAGGCTGATCTTACTATATTGACCTCATACAAGTTGTTACATAACACGCTCACACCCTACATGCAGAAGTGGATGCCGGATATAAACAGGACTGGCACCAAGGATGTTCACACAGATGAATATTTTTAAATGTGCGTTCTCACTCGTAAACACATTTGAGATTAAAAATACCAAAACAGCAGGGTACCTCTTTGTCCAGGATTTTTAAAAAACATAATGCATAAGTCTGCCAGATATACAGTGCGGTTGAGAGTATAAATTAATAACATCTTTCTGAAAAACAACATGAATCAAAAAGTTTAAAAGTGTGTAATTTGACCCAACTAATCCACCTCTGTAAGTTTATTCTAAAAAATATAATCAGAGGAGTACAAAGATTTATTTAGGTATTTCATCAAAATACTTCTCTTTTTTTCTTTTTTGGCTGTGCTGGGAATGGAAGCCAGGTCCACCCATGTGCTAGGCAGGTGCTCTACCACTTAAGCTAAATCCCCAACCAAGGGAACTGCTTTTAAAAAACTAACTGGTGGCTGGCCATGGTGGTGCATGTCTTCTACTCCCAGCCCTCAGGAGGCTGAGGCAGAAGAATCACCATGAGTTCCAGGTCAGTCTGGGCTACACAGTCAGTGAGTTCAAAGCCAGCCTGAACTACTTAGCGAAACCCGGTCTCAAAGCCCTCTCCCCAAAATGAACTGGTTCTTTAAAAGCACTTTTTTAAAAAGAACACATAATGAATTTGAAAATGTTTATAATGTGTTAAATAGGAGGCTAGAGTGCGTCTCAGTTACACCACATTCATGCATATTCATCGGAACATACAAACACATTGAAGAATATCCATAAAAATGCTAACTGCAATCTCAGAGGTAGGATTATAGGAAATTTTACTTTACTTTTTTTCCTAGTGTATCTGTGTTCTATAAATTTTCTACAAAAAAGAGGTACTATTTTCATAGCCAGAAAAAAAAGAGTGAATATTATTTTTAAACAACCAAGTGATGTATATACTAGAAGAGGCCTTCTATTGAACAACTTGTGGTGTTATTTTTGTTTTGCTTTGTTTTTCACAGCAGCGTTACTTCTTCTTCAACATTTCTATGATGCTACAGAGAAAGAAGAAAGAACTTTTTAGTTCACTGGTTTAGAGTGCCCTTTCCTGATCTTCAGCTATCAGTAGTGATCAGGAGTGCTGATAAAGGAGAGGAAGCCGTGCTTTGGGCTTTTCTCTGGGGGCTATTTTAAGAGACTTCTAAACATACTCATTCTGCACTCTTTTGTGTGTCATTCTCAGGAGTCCCTCATTTTCCAGGTATCGCTGATGCGTCAATAGACCGACAGTTTTGTTGAAAGTTTCAGTGATGCATCATTGTGCGCTGGTGGCCCCAGCAGAGCGAGGCATCCAGTGCTAGGCAGCAGGGCAGCAGTGCAGCTGGAGTTGCTTCTCTTACTACTGCGTCCCTAGCCGGGCCAGGAAATCGTATCCATCCACCCAGCCATTCAACCGCCCATTCATTCGTTACAAACTAAGCTTTCATTAGGTACTTACTATGGCTCAGTAGCCCCTCCCCCTGCCCCGACTGACGGATTGAGAACCACAGATCTCAAGCAAATGCACCATACCTGTCTTCAAATTGTCCATGTATAAAACAAGAGAGAGGAACCTAGCAAGTGTAAAGCCCTGAGTTCAATCCCCAGCACCAAAGAAAAAGAGAGGAAAAAAAGATGTCTACCCGCTCCAGTTTTCCTAAGAGAGAAATCAGTCTAATATTTCTCCTGTAGCATTATTTTATAAACAGCTAACTTTGCAGTAAACTTTCCTTTCTCTCGCTTTTTTCTCTTCTTATGATACCAACTGTCATAGCTACCGAGATGCAGGTGCTCTCACCTGTGCCAGGCCGCACTCTCCTCGCCAAGAGAGCCATCGCCTTCTGTTTCCTTCAGAAATGACTTGGGCGTTTGCCAACACGGACCTCTGTGCCTCTTTCGCTTTTATACCAGTGGTAGGGTGGGATGTGAAACCTCCTGCACTGTATTTTTTCCAGTCGGCTGTGTCGTGGTGGTGTCCCCACAGATGCAGAGTGTCCCCACAGTTCCACGGTATGGGTCCATCATGACGTTCGGAACCAATCTTTTGCTGGCGTGGAGGCTGTTTCCACCCTTTTACTGCCACAGCCTCACTGGAGTGAACGTTCTGAGCAGGCGGGTCAGGGATATAAATTTTTTCAACACAGCTTTCCAGGGCAAGTTGAGTGATATACTTCAAATAATGTTTCCACAGGGTCTTAATGGTTTGCATCGTTCCATTTAGGACCAAAAGCATGAAGCCTGTCTTGGTTTCTAGGGACAAATGGAAGAAGACGTCTGTCTTGTTGCCACTGTGGTCTTTAACCAAAAACCAAGCTAACCCCTTTAACTGTTCTAGCTGCGTGCCTGACATAGTCAAGAGGACATTTGCCAACTCCCTTATGATCCTTACCTAGAAATTCTTGAGATATAATTCTCCAGAGTAAGCCTGAGAATAGGGCAGGAAAAAAAAAAGGTAGTATTTTGCAAACAGAACTCAAAACCTAGAATGTAATACCCTTTTAAATTAAGACAGTGTAAGATCAAAAATATACACGGGGAACTGGGCATGGTGGCACATGCCCGCGATCCCAGCACTTGGCAGACTGAGGCAAGAAACACATTTCTGCCCCATAACAGAAGGTACAGGAAGAAGCTGGTTAGGCCTCTTGCTTGCCCTATTGCTTACCTTGCTGCCTTCTGCCCGACAGCCAGGCCACCCTGCTTCGGACCCAGCTGATTGTGGGCCGAAAACTCTACGAACTGTGAGCCAAATAAACCTTTCTTTCCCTAACTTTGGGTGTCAGGTATTGTGTCCCAGCAACGAGAGAAAAGTAACTAAGACAGTATTAGTATGTATTTGCTATACATAATGATTGCATTCATTGAGGGGAGCTGATACATGGACATAACACATCTTAATTCAGCGGAAAGGCCCTGGGTTCAATCCCCCGTTCTAGGAAGGCGAGAGAGAGAACAAATGTGAATCTCCCATGGCCAAGGAGTTACTGAGACTAGGCCTTCCTAGTTTGGAAAGAGTTATCCCTCTATTTCCCTCCAGTTCACCCCCACTGTCTCTGTTTACCCCCACACAGTTTGGGCTACGTGAGGGTAGGGCTGCGTCTTCTTCATTTTGTATCCCCAGCACCTAGCATGGTGCCCAAAGTAAGAGACATGATCAATATTGGTCTACTGAATTAATGAATAAGCAGTGGACGAATCCGTTGGGGAACAAAGTAGAGTGGGGATAAAGAGGAACCACCTGGCCCAGACTTTGGACTGGTAAGGAGTTATTGTCTCCATCTTCCACATGAAACCTAGAAAGTTGTGTGACCTTAGATGAGCCACTTATGCACTTGGGGCCTTGTTCTTGTTAGTAAAAGGAACTACCTTGTCCTTACAGGGTAGAAAATATGTGAGCGGCAGGTCTGTAATGTCGTTTTGAGGGGGAGTGCTGCGGATGGAACTCAGGGCCTTGCACTTGCTAGGCAAGTGCTCTACCACGTGAGCTAAATCACCAACTCTGTAATGTCACTTTGTCATTCATAATACTAACAAAACCTGCTGGAGCCTTCTCGTGTCATTGTCCCCTAGAACCTGATGAAAGCTCTGTGTAAGGTCCTCTGGAGACTTGAGTGCGGTATCTCCTGATGTTAACACTGGCTTTTCTTTTGGCAAACTCTGTGCGGGCTACACACAGCACCGTCCCTGGTTTGGCAACCCTATAGGGTGTGCAAAAGGCGACTTCCAGCCTGGCAGGGACTCTACAGGGAACAATGGACTAAGGCACAAGACCCTCCAGACTGTGAGAGGAGGAAGTAAAAGGGACCATTAACTTCAAAGCCCCCGAGCCTGCCAAAGCTCCTCGATCTGACAATGAACAGGAAGGAGGCTGAGACTGGACAGTAAAAACTAACCTGGCAAGCCTGCCTGGTGTGACCCCGGAGCTGGGGAGACCCTGACTGCCAGCAGGGGGGCCCTGCTTTCCTTGGGCCACCAGGACATCACAAAGTCACCTTCTGTGAGGACTGCCCCGATTACTCAGTGTGTGGCAACCCAAAGTCAAAAGAGCCAAGGATTAGGGTAGCAGCTGAGGGAACCGAGTCTGGTTGGGATGGAAGAAGGAGCTGGGAAATCTATTAAAACCCTTTAATTACACAAGTATCACTCCTTTTGTAGCAGTATTAAGGCATGATTAAATTTTATTAAAATCTTTTAAAAAGTACCATTAAAATAAAATTTAAAAAATAAATAAAATATTAAAAAAATACAAAAATTTTTTTTATTAAAATGTTGAACCTGGGGCTGGGGATTTAGCTCAGTGGTTAAAGTGCTTGCTTTGCAAGCACAAGGACCCGAGTTCAATCCCCAGCACCAAAAAAAAAAAAAAAATCTTGAACCCCAGTAGCCTGGGCTGTGCACACACGGATGGAGGGGACGGGCAGAGACTTGGAGATGCTGTAATCATCTAGCCGGGACCCGACGGGGCTCGGACCAGGGGGAAGTCGGGTAGTAGTGAGAAGGGGCCAGAACATAAACTGAGGTAAAAATAAGAGCCGGAGGATTTGCTGATGGACTAGCTATGCGGTGCAAGAGAGAGTGGGGAGTCAGGGTGGACCCAAGGTTTGGTGCCAAGTGCCTCCAGGTTGCTGCCCAGGGCCCACTGACTGGATTCCACCCCAGCAGCGGTCATTGGCCTCCCTGCTGTTCTAAGCGTCTCACCTGTCAGAATGAGTACTGCTTCTTAAATATTTTGCTCAGGCCATTGCTGCTGCTGGGAACATTTGCACACTCTGCACGTTACGCAGAAAAGTCCTACCTAACTTCTAAATCCCAGTTAGGGGCCATTGCCGTAAAGCCCTCTTTAACTCTTTCCTGGTTCACAGGAATTTTTCTCTCTTTTGAACTACAGTATTTCTCACCTGTCATGGGTATTATGGTTGTTGATGTTTACGTTTTATTTAATGAAGTATAGCGATCTCACAGGCAGTATGGAAGGCTACTAAACGAAGGAGTGCAAACTAGCAGCCAATACTATGTTTTCAGACCCTGATTTCCATTTTCTTTCAAAAAAATCAGAAGACCTATCTTATGTTCTGGAGATCGAACCCAGGACTTTTGCACTGAGTTACATACCCAGGACTTTATTGTTCCTTTGGCTTATGTTCTTAAAGATAAAAGTCAGTGAACTACAGCCTACGGACCAAATCTGACACGGCCCCTATTTGTGCAAATGAAGTTTCACTGAAACGCAGCCGCGCCCACCTGTTTCTATATTCTCAGTGGCTGCTTGGCTACTACAGTGGCTAGTGGCCGAGGTGAATAGTTGCAAAGGGGACTTGCCTGGAAAGCTGATTTATTATGTAGCCTTTTACATAAAAGGCTTGCAGACCCCTGTGGAGGATGGAGAGACACCTTTTCCATGGACCTGCCCGCAAGCCCATGTCAAACCTTCTGAGGTCCTTGAACCATGCAAGTGTTTTGTTCGTATTAATCCTCTCAATCACACCCTAATACAACATGAAAGCCATTAGGCAGGTAAGCAAAGCAATCTTTAAAAAATATCCAAAAACATTCTACTGCCAACACAAAATTTTGATGACCAAGTTTAATAATATTCCCTGGTAACTGTAGTTCTTAATGCTGGCTTCCTATAGTCAAAAAAGCCTGAGGTGTAAAGAAAGACACTCTGGATTTGGATTCCAGCTGTGCCACCTATGTGAATCGGGTCACCCCAGAAAGCAAGTCTTTGTTGCATCATCTAAAACAGAGGCTAATGACACAAGTATCTGCCCTCAGGTTGATGAAAGGATGAATTTCCCTCACCCAATATTTATTAGTCCCTGCTCTGTCAGGCACTGCGCTGGGCTCTGGGGCTAAGTCAGGGAACAGAATCAGCACCATGCAGAGCTGACACTGTAGTCGGGGAGACAGACCAGGAAGCAGACCACCAGTGTTTGCTGTGTAACAGCTGGCTGCATGTCTGGATTCAGCCCCAGCTCTGGGCAAGTTCCGAGCCCATCAGGCTGCAGAACCTTCTCTGATGCAGCTGGAACTAGCTTGGCTCTCAGGCAAGCACAACCTGGAAGTCCAGGAATTACAGCCCCAGAGGCAGCCTCCAGCCAAGGCAGGGTGGGAATCAGCGGACAAAGCTTCTCAGTCTTTCTGAAGATCTCAGAGATCCTGGTGGGATAAAGCTCCTGGAGCACAGAAGGGAGTCTGCTAACCCTTTTTTCTGGACTTAGCACCTTACCCGTCTCACTTTCCCTGCTTTCTGGCAACATCTTGCAAATAACACTGTCTGCATCCAAATCTTTGTCTCAGTCTCTGCTTTTGGGGAAATCCAAAATAAAACAAATTTCTAAATAAATTACAATTTATAATTTATAAATAAGCAAAAACAAAATATAAGCAAGTAGTTAAGTACTATACAGAGCATTAAAGTAAGTGTGAACGAAGTGAATGATCAGAGGTCCGGTGACCCTGGGCAGCGAAGACCTCTGTGGGCACCTGAGCGACAGGAATCTAACCGTGTGCAGAGCTGGAGAAAGAGTAACCCAAGTGGAGGGAGCGGCTGTGGGTAGGAAGGGTCAGAGCAGGAATGCGCCTGGCATATCAAAGAGGAGGATAGGCAACAGGTTAGTGGGTGAGCCTGACTGAAGGGCTTCCGCAATTCCACGTCCTAGAGCGGCTTGTAGCCTGGATGGTGTGAAGGGGAAATGAAGGACGGATCGGCTCCAGTCTTTTTTTTTTTCTGGTGCTGGGGATCGAACTCAGGGCCTTGTGCTTGCTAGGCAGACACTCTAACCACTGAGCTAAATCCCCAGCCCCTGGAGCTTCAGTCTTTGCTTTCACCTTGGACGTCATCTCCTGGCTTGCAGCACAGACTCTTCGGCTTCCGGCGCAGACCCTGATCCTTCCGGCGCAGGCTCATCGGCCGGCTAATACAGACTGGCACGGGACACCACGGTGAGCTCCGGGACCTCGACTGGATCTTTTGGATCTCCAGTGCACAGACACCCTCTGCACTCTTCCACATCCGACTCTGTGGGCGGCCCTCGTAAGGCAATCTATAAATTCTTATATATTCGTATGTCTTGTATTATATGTTTCTCTAGTAAACACTGACTGATACATGGGGCCACCTCACAATTTCCCCGGGGATTCTCACTGAGGCCCGGTGGAGACCTACAGGCCTGACAGACCCTCAAGCCAGGTGTGTGCACTCCCAGCTGCCTGAGCTCCGTGGGACTGGAGGTGGGCCGGGCTCCTCTTCCGTTCCCCTTGTCTCTTCCCTCTTTTCTCCTCCTTTCTCTATCCTTATTCTTGTAAAATCTTCTGGCTTTGGATTTCATGTCGTCAGAGCATACTCCTGCCGCTTCTCTTTATTGCAGTTACTTCTTGGCCCCCAGATCTCTCCCCCAGTCTCTTGAGGTTGTTAACTCCTGGCTGCGCTGTCTCTCTGATACGGCTCCTGTTTTAATTCTGTATTCTCACTGTGCAAACTGGTAGATGTACCTTCCAAGATTGTACCTTTCCACTAACCACCTGTCCTCCACCTCACCTCAGCTGCTCCTTGCTCTGGTTTTGCCCCATCTGAGGTTCTGAATGTTCAGTCACTCTCTGACCACCACTTCCCACCATCCCCGGCCCACTTGCTTCAAACCCTAGCCCTCTGTCATCCTTGAAATCCTGAATCCTGTCGCCTCTTTCCTGTCTCCCCTTCTCCCCTCATCCAGATTCACTTCCAGGGTCCCTCAGTCCAGTCACTCCATCCTACCCACCCTCGGCTTCGAGCCTTTCTGTGCTGTGTAGTGTTGACTTGTTAACGTTGGGCGCAGGTTAAACCCAGCTGCCTGTTGCCTGCCAGCTTGGGTGCAAGCCAGGTGTGACTGGATGGCGGCATAGCCCTGCCCACAGCTTTCCGGGGGAGTCTCCAGCTTTAAGCACCAGTGGGCTTTCCACTTGTCAGGCAAACCACTATGTCTTCTGTTCGGTGCTCCTCAAAGGTGTCCTCTGGACCCTCAGCATCGCCAGGGAACTTGGGAGACATGCACATTTTCAGGCCCCAGCTCAGACCTCCCAAAACAGAAGCTCAGGGTGGGGCCTGCCACCCTACTTTATAGGCCCTCCAGGTGAATCTGAGGTGGACTTGGGTTTAAATCACTGTCCACTACATTTCCTTTTTCTCTCTTAGATGCTATTTTACACTGTCTGTTCTTTCTGCAAACGTTCAATACGTCCTCACATTCAGCTAGCTTCTTTGTATACCAAGAACACAGAAGAAATTACAGTCAGAGGACCTTCCACAAGCTCCCACGCAGCTCCTGTGCCGTCTCTTCCCACACCTTTGCCTGTGCGCTCTCCTTGCCCCGTCGTTATTTTTTTAACTTCATTTTTTATTAGTACATATTTGTCATCCATAATGATCACATTCGTCATAGAGAATTTGTACCTGTACATAATATATCTTGATTCTTCCTTTTTATTCCCATCCCACTCCTCTGCCTTCCACGTTTCCTCCCCTCCCCATTTACAAAAGCTTTGTCTTCATTTTTTTGCTTTTCCTTCTCTTCCTCTTCTGTGTTCTCTGGTTCCTCTTCCCATTTGAACTTGTTCTTCCTGCTTCCCCATATCTATCCTCCATTGTGCTCCTTGTTTACCTTTTGGGCTGTTATAAATTTTGCTGCTTTAAACATGGGTGTGCATATATCCCTGTAGTATGATGCTTTTAACTCTTTTAGGAAGATACCTAGGAGAGCAACAGGTGAGTCAAATGGAACTTCTGGTTTTAGTTTTTTGAAGACTCTCCCTGTTGATTTCCATAGTGATTGTACTGCTTTACACTCTCACCAGCAATGGACGAGGGTTCCTTTTACCCCACAGCCTCAACAACATTTGTTACTGGCTAATTTCTTGATGAAAGCCATTCTTTCTAGAATGAAATGGAATCACACTATTGTTTTAATCTGCATTTCTTTTTTTTTTTGCGAGAGCACTGCTGGGGATCAGACTCCCAGTCTTGTGCTTGCTAGACAAGCACTCTACCACTAAGCTAAATCCCCAGCCCCTTAATTTGCATTTCTTGAATGACCAGTGATGTTGAGCATTTTTTCATATATTTATTTGCGGTTTGTACTTCTTCATCTGAGAAGTATCTGTTCATTTCAGATACCCATTTTTGGACTGGGGGTTTAAATTTGGAGGGGTCTGATTTCTTTAAATTCTTTATATATTCTAGATGTTAGTTCTTTGTTTGGGGAGTAGCTAGTAAAAATGTTTTTCTCATTCTGTGTATTGTCTCTTCACTCTGTTGGTGGTTTCTTTTGTTGTGCAAAAAGCTTTTTAATTTGATATGATCCCAATTGTTGATTCTTTGTAATATTTCCTGTGCGATCAGGGTTTTGTTCATGAAATTTTTGCCTACACCTATGTTTACCAGAGTTTTACCTATTCTATCTTCAAGCAGATTTAGTGTTTCTGTTCTAATATTTAGATCTTTGGTCCATTGTGATTTTATTTTAGTGCATGATGAGAGCTGTGGGTCTAGGTTCAACTCTTGGTATGTGGAAAGCCAGTTTTCCCAGCATCATTTACTAAAGAGGCTGTCTTTCTTCCAGGGAAGGTATTTGGCCCCTTTGTCGAAGATAAGGTGGCTGAATGTGTTTGGAGTTGTTTCTGTGTCTTCTAGCCTGTTCCATTGATCCTCGGGTGTATTTTTTTTGCCAGTACCATGCTGTTTTTATCATGGTAGCTTTGTAGTATATTTTCAAGTCAGGGATTGTGATGCTCCCTGCCTTGCCCTTGTTGCTCAAAATTGTTTTTGCTATTCTGGGTCTCTTCTGGTTCTGCATGAATTTTACAATTGTTTTCTTTAGTTCTATAAGGTATGCTATTGGTATTTTGATTGGAATTGCATTAATCTGTGTAACAGTTTTGGAAGTAGGACCATTTTCACTAGATTGGTTCCATCTATACAAGAACAGGGGATATCTTTCCATTTTCTTTCTTTCTTTCTTTCTTTCTAGTGCTGGGGATTGAACTCAGGGCCTTGTGCTTGCTAGGCAGGCACTCTAACCACTGAGCTAAATCCCCAGCCCCTCCATTTTCTGATATCCTCTTCAGTCTCCTTTTTCAGAGTACTGTAGTTTTTAAGGTATAGGTCTTTTACTTTCTTCGTTAGATTGATTCCTAAGTATTTCATTTTTCTTGTTGTTATTGTGAAAGGTGTGGTTTCCCTAATTTCTCTCTCAATGAGTTTGTTATTTGTGTACAGGAATGCTATTGATTTCGGAGTTTGACTTTGTAGCCTGCT
Source organism: Hystrix cristata (assembly GCA_004026905.1). Lineage (NCBI taxonomy): Eukaryota > Metazoa > Chordata > Mammalia > Rodentia > Hystricidae > Hystrix > Hystrix cristata. The sequence continues at coordinate 5,127 of PVJO010006072.1, read as the reverse complement.
GTGCTGCCAAATTTTGTTATTAATTCTAGGAGTTTTAGGCGTCTTCTATGTGGAGTATCGTGTAAATAGTGAACAATGATAATTTAACTTCTGTCTTGGTTGCTTTTCTCTTGTTGCTGAGACAAAATGCCTGACACCTAAAGTTGAAGGGGGAAGGTTTATTTAGCTCACAGATTGTAGAGGTTTCACTCCACAATCAGCTGGATCTAAGACAGAGTGGTGTGGCAGACAGGCAGAAGGCAGCAAGGCAAGAAAAAGGGGACCAGACAAGCCTCTTTCTGTCCTTTATATCTTATCCAGGCTACCTGCTCTTAGGGTGAGTATCGCTCCCACCCTTGATCTTAGCATCATGTCCTTGATCCCAGCAGAACTAAGCCCAAACCATCCGTGTACTAATTTAGTAATCACACACTCTGGATCCAGCCACCTCTGAAAACACCCCACTGAGGACCTCATGAGGCTTTTGGGAGACATCTAGACACAAACCATAACAGTAGGCATGAATTTAAAGTGAAAGCAATCAGCAGTGTTGTGTGTTCTCTTTCCATTTAGCTGAGACTATGTGAATGGAGAAAGAGGAGGGTCTGGCTGGCCAGATTACAATCTTGCTGGGGAAGAGCAATGGGAAGAGAGGGGTAAGGACATTGAGACCCTTTGTCTAAAAGAGTAATTGCTGATATTAGGGCTTGAAATCACAGCGGGGTAAGAAGGAACGAAGTTAGGTAGTGTGTATAATGCACTTACTTTAGAGCCTTAAACATTGAAACGATCAATAAACAGAAGCTGTTATTACCACAAACATTCATCATACTAAGAGTACTAAAAGTAAATTGAGAAAAGCTCAGGCAGGGGCTGGGGATTTAGTTCAGTGGTTAGAGTGAGTTCGATCCCCAGTGCCAAACAAAACAAAATGAAACAAAATTAACTTCAAAATTAACTGGCAGAATTAACTTCAGTACCACCCTCTAGCCAGAACTTGTAATTAAACTTCAATCCTGATAAATGCCAGTTGACTTTGAAGATAAGGCAATAAAACCCAAGACAAGGATAATATTTCAGAAATATACATATGTATTTTGGGCATAAACGTAAAAGGTATAATTTGGACTTCACCACCACTAGAATGAAAAGTCATCACTGATTTTTTTTTTTTTTTGGTGCTGGGGTTCGAACTCAGGTCCTTGTGCTTGCTAAGCAAACATCCTAACCACTGAGCTAAATCCCCAGCCCCAGTCATCACTGATTTCAACTCAATTTATAAGTAACATACAAAAAAAGAAAGTCCAAACATGTTTCTTTGATTTAAATGCATAGAATGACTTTCTTCCAAATATTTCAATCTGATAATATTATAGTTTTTCTCAAAGACGTATGCTTCGTTTTACAAGTCTTCGTTGACTTGCTTTCAGTTATATATTAATACTGACAACAAAGTGCTTTCTCATCTGTTAGCCATGTCTGCCAAGCAGCAAGCTGCGGTTGCCTCAGCGGAAATATACAACCAAATGGACTGTCCTTATCAGGGTGTTCCACGTACTCAAGGCCAAGGCCTGTTTTCCTTAAGCTTCAATGTTCTTCAAAAACTTGGCTAAGAAAAACCTTTTATTTTTGTGTTCGTACGAATAGAGATGTCAATATGTAGAATATCAAAATCACATGTATTTTAAAGATGGAAACATTTCAGCAGGATCCAGGAGCGAGGCTGTGGAGAGAGAAATCAACAGATGGGAGTGATGGTGGGAGGCTCCATCTGCCGGTTCAAGGTCCTGCTAATTCAGCATTAAGGCAAACACTGTGGGGAAGGGGCAACCTCTACATTAGCTGAGCTTAGCTGGGTGGATGGAGTTGCAGGCTAGTAAAATGAGCGAGCTGGGGCAGAAATAAAAGGTTGTGGGTTCAAGTTCCTTGTTGTCGCTAACTGTAGGAGCCTCAATTTCATTGCCTGTGAAATGGATGTGATATCTCTGAATTTCCTTAATTCTTTCATTCACTTTTTGGGGGCATTTCTGCTATAGAGAACGTATGTTAAAATGAGTCCCTTTGAAGAGGTAGTGCTTGTGTTTGAATGAGAAGACCCTAAAATTGAAGACACTTCTATTACATGGTGTTGACTTAAAATGTGATACAGCAGCTAGAACCCGCTTGCAAGGCTATTGTCAGGAAGAAGGAGGTGCTTGGAAAGCATTTGGGAGGGTGTGCGGAGCCGGGTCGAGGCGAGGAAAGGGTCAGAGCTGCGGCCTGAGAATGTCCTACTTCCCAGCCCTGCGTGCTGCTACTACAGGGAGGGAAAAACTTCCCCACCCTGCTCTGTGGCATTGTGTCTTATCTGTGACTTGTTGTAACTGGGTTCAGGGATGTGCATTTCCCTGGGGCTGTTTCCTACTCACCAAGAAAGTTAATCTCTGTCCGACCTGCTGCAAAACAAGGTCATACTCTGGCCCATCGGATCAGCCTTTCTTAGGGGGAATGTGGAGCTCTCATTTGTTTCCCGTTTACATGCGAGTCATTTATTTAAAACCACTGTTGCCAGTCTCATGAAGTCCACTGTCGTATCAGCGATCCACAGTGCCCTCAGGAGTCTGCCCTGCTGTTGTTTCTCTGAGTGACTACTGGGCTCCTGGCGGCTGTTCCTTCGACACCCAGCATGTGGCTGTCTTCAGTCTTCATAGCTGATGTTTGCTTTGCCGGAAATGGTTCCTATCACTGCCCCACCGCTGTACACGCCCTCAGACAGTCTTGTGTCACCTTCACAGCTTCACCTTCTCTGACCAGCCCTTGAAGTGGTAATCCACCTCTCACCAGCTCCTCTATTGCCTTCTCTCTCCCTAGAATTTATGACCATTATTTCATCTGTTTCCCTGGTTTGCTGCCTGTCTGTCCATTAGAACAGAAGGTCCATGAAGGCAGAAATCTTTCATTGTTTTATTCACTTTTTTATTAGAAAAGGAGAGGCAGAGCCTCCCTTCACGAAACCAGCTAAAACACGAGAGACTCATGGAAAAAGGCCTTGCGACAGTTTATGTAGTTTCATTTTTAATAATGGCTGTGTTTAACAACCAGCTCTTAAAATTCCTGAAAATTTGACAATGGTCTCCCAGAGCTGGTACAAGCTGGTTTAAAAGAAGAAAAAAGGAGAAACCAAGAGAGATTCCCTTGGTTGGTTTCTGCAGCTGGGAAGCCAGGAAGGTGGAGAGGAGGCCCTTGGCTGGAAGAGAGTATTATTTATTTTCCAGAATGCTCACACTTATCAGAGGTTATAATATGAATTACAGTTAAAACAGCAGCTACTGTTTATTGCCTACCAACCATGCCTCATGCATTTTTGGGCTTTTAGTTGAATGAAATCCTTACAATTAAGTAAGGACCATTAATGTCTTCACTTAATAAATGAGGAAATCGAGACTCCCAGAGGTCAAGGAAGAGAGTTGGGATGGGAACGAACTTGTGTGGCACGCTGGAGTTCGGAGTTACCGAGAACTCCGTCCTGAGAGTGGCTTTTCCTCTTAGAGCTCGCATGGACTGGCGTGTGTGCACCCGCCTGCCTTCTCCCTGGCCCTCTTTGGAGCAGGCCCTGTGGTGTGATGGTTGGAAGGGCTAAGGGGACAGGCTGTGTCATGGAGGCCTGACGTGACATTAGGCAGACTGCCCCATCTCTGTGTCTGTCAAATGGACCGAGAGGGCTGCTGTGCTGGCCTTGCTTTCTTGTCCTGAGAACCGAAGTGCAGCTAACCCACTGGGACTGGGCCTAAAAGGAATGAAATGACTTTGAGCTATAAAATCTCCTCCACCTTCCACAGCTTCAGGTGTTCTCAAAGGACATTCCCCGGCCACCACTCCCCGGCCACCACCCCCTGCTGCAGCAGCAGCCATGGTGTGTCCGAAGACTTCATTCTTCGCCTCTCAACTGGTCTGTAGGCCGGGTCCGAGCCAAAAGGAAGGGCTGCCAGGGCTGAGCTACAGCTCTGCGGACCTGGCTGTCTTGCCCGGCCATTAGTGCCAACATGGTGTCACCAGTGTCCCTCAGCCTCCATCTGTCAGCTCCAGAACTCCAGTCACTGTGGGGAAAAGTCTCTGGCAGCCGCGCCGGTGAATCATGAATCGCAGAATATCTGAGCGGAAAGGGACTCAGGTCGTCGAGGGTGGCAAGAGGGAAGGCTGTGCTGCAGGAGCTCCTCAGGGGCCTTCCTACCTGCAGGCTGTGGGTCTCAGTCCAGTCGCATAGCAGACTCACCTGGGGGAGTCCTCAAATTCCCAGTACCCCAGATTCACTCTGGGCTAACTGCATGAGAATCTCTTGGCAAGATGGGAATTTTAAACCCTGCACCCAGGTGATTCCAAGGCGTCTCCAAGGTGACCAGGGCTGTGGGCCCTGCAGCCTCCTGGTGGTCAGACAGATGTGGGCTTGAATTCCTGCTTTACGACTTCTCCACTGGGTGACCTCTATAACTTTCGGAGCCTCTGCTTCCTCATGTGTAAAGTGCATCATAGCAATGCCCTACTTTATGTGTCATTCTCAAGGCCAGACATAATAATCCCTGGAAAGCACTTAGCACAGTGCTTTGTTCCTAGCGAGCTTTTATTGCTATTGCTTTCCCACGGCCAAGTGTTCTATCAGAAGGCTCTTCTTTAGGTTAAGTTGAAATGTTCTCATACCTGCAGGACTAATCATGTCAAACTCCAAGTCTGTTGATGTCGCCTACCCAAGTAAAAATCATTCTGTGGTTTTCTGTTATTCTCAGGGTCAAGACAGAAGCTTTCCTTTGAGCTGCTGGCCTTTGAGGTCTGGGCTCTGCTTCTCATCTTCTCCTCATGCACCTCCATGACCTGGGGCGTGGGGTGTCTTTGACCTCCTCACCCAGCACACTTACTCCCAGCACAGGGCCTCTGCCCGTGATGCCCCTCAGGCCTTCTCCACCTGCCCCCACCCCAGCTGCCTCCCGCCCACCCTGCAGCTCTTGGGTCTGTTGTCGCTCCACCAGAAAAGTCCTCCCTGACACCGCGCCAAACAGATCCTCATTTGACATTCTCCTGGTATTGTGCTTCCGCTGCCTTTGCGTTTAGCTGTGTGGTCTTTCATCCACTGTCTGTTGCCTGTGCGAGACTCTAAGCTCGGGAGGACAGAGACCG
>PVJO010006071.1:82300-92485 GCA_004026905.1 Hystrix cristata | reverse complement strand
AAAAAAAAAAAAAGAATATGAAATGCTCCATCTCAGTTTATGTAGCCACTCTCACAAGCAAGTGCAGCTCTTAGATAAGTCTGGAAGAAACATAAGGACAAGCAGAGCCCAGGTCCCCGCCTGTCCCTGGACAACTAGGTCTCCAGGAAAGACGATACCAGAACAAAGCCAGACTCAACCAGAGCAACCAGAAGCCACATCTCCACATCTCAGTACAGCCGCCTCTGGAGTACATCCGTGAAGTGGTCAAACCCTGGAGAGAAAGAAGCCTCCACATTGCCCACGCTTGCCTTGCTCAGGGGCCGAGAGCCCTCAAGAACTCTGGAGTACTTCCTGCAGATCCATCACCAGGGTCTTGCCCTCATTAGCTCCTCCCCACAGTGAGTTTATTTACCCCAGGGTGGGGTCGTCGCCAACAGCTCCCTGCCTGCCCTCCAGCTCTGATCACCAACAGGAAGGACCTCAGGTCCTAGGATGGAAGATTTTAGGGAGGATTGTGGCTCCGCCTCACTGGTCCTGGGGACAGAGCAGCTGCTTTTGTCTCCTGGGGTGGGGCGGGCAGGGCTGGGGAAGAAGCATTTTTTTTTTTTTTTCTGTTTTGGTCCTTGTTTTTTTTTTTGTTTTTGTTTTTGTTTTTTTTGGTGCTGGGGATTGAACTCAGGCCCTTGTGCTTGCAAGGCAAGCACTTTAACCACTGAGCTAAATCCCCAACCCGGTCCTTGTTTTTCTTATACTACACAAGACTGCCTTCAGTCTTCCCTTATGGAGCTGAAAGAAGGTTATGAGATTATGAGTTGAAAGACGATAACCTGTTTACACTGCACACACCCACCTACCTGTAGGTGGTTTAAATCACATCACTTGTTGCAGTGTGAGTTAAAGTGAGTGGTGAACTGAAGGAGAGAGCCCCGTGCCACCCTGCCCAGAGAGGACTGTCCCTCTGTGATTTGCCGGACTGGCGGCCCGGCTACTCTTTCCCAAACAGGGTCCCAGGTGCAGAGGTGACCTTTCTGAGATGCTGTACTATCAGTCTAGCTTTGTGAGCAGCTTCTCAGTGAGCTGCTCAAGCAGCTTCTCAGCTGGGACAAATGACAGCAGTGTCAAGGGACAAAATGGAGGGGTTGCTAGTTAAATCCATTTCAAAGAGTGCCACAGATTACATCAGACAACAAGTATTAGGGCAACCAGAAATGGTCACCAGCAATTCAGATCTTTTTTCGGATCTCATCAGCCTGAAGGGTCCTTGTGGCTGAGGTCTGGGAGGGTGGACTTGTCAAAGAGAGGTATGTGTGTCCCCGCCCTGATCTGCTTCTTGAGAACAAAAAAATTTCAATGCTGTATGGGATAGTTATGGACTATCCCTGACCCCCCATATACACACATTTCTCCACCTCAACCTCTGTCTTTGTCCCTGTCTCTCTGTCTCTGTCTCTGTCTCTATCTCTAGATCTATCTATCTCTTTCATCCTTCATCTCAGGCTCCCATAGTGGCTGCACCTGGGAACATTTGAGGTAGTACATAGCATTCCTTCTCTTCCTGCACTTCCTAGCCAAATTCACACACATATGTGTATACACATATGTGCAGCAGAGGAATCCGCTGCCCACAACCATTCTATTGATGCCAGAGGATGACCAGGACAGACAGGAAAGCAAGAATACTCTACAAGATCATGGCTTTGGAAGGGAGGGTTACTCAGATAATTGTTCTTATGTGTGGGGATTCCCAATTTCCAACTTGTAATGGTGGAAGAGTTAATGAGCATCTATTTACTTCAGAAAGTTTAAGACAACGTGCTGAGACTTTCTACCTTTAAGTGTAGAGTGCCCTGAAAGTTAATTTGTGGGTGAGCTGGACTGGCCCCAAGTGACAGAGTAAGTATTATTTCTGGGAGTTTCTGGGAGTTTGCTTCTTGATAAGACCAGCGTTTGAATCTGGGGATTCAGCAGAGCAGATTACCTTCCACAGTGCAGGAGATCTCATCCTATCTGCTGGGTGTGAGTAGAACAGAAGGTGGGAGAAAGAACTGTCCAGTCTACTGAACTGAGGTGGGGGTCTTCCGCCCTTGCCTCCCCTGGGCCTCGGCTCTCTGGACTCAGATTGGGTCACACTGCAGTCAGCCTGGCTCTACAGCCCACACATGGCTCTGCTTCCACAAAGCATTCTGAGCAGAGCCCACAGGCCAAGCACCCAGACCAGGAGGAGAGAAAAGCAAGGCACCGGCCCCCGGACGCCTTCCTGTCTGAGCTTCCCAGCATCCCTGCATCCATTACTGGGTGATGTGAATTCTCCTGGAGAAGACCCATCCCGAGCCCATTGAGGGACGCACAGGGCATGCCAACAGCGCGTTCCTTAGCCTGCCAAAATGCGATGGAAATAAACATCTGTGGGAAGCCAGGGGAAGGAGGCCACAATGTTTGCCGGGTGTGTATGTGTGTGTGGAACACATGTCTGGAAACCTATGAAACAAAAGAGCACAGGGCAGCCCTGTCGGGAAGTTTCAGATCAAGCACTCACTCTTCCTGAATATTTTTTAATTGGTCAATTAGTTCTGTAAGTATGCAGGGAAAGCATTTGCTCAAAGGAGGAGTGTGTGTGGGTCTGTTTGAAATTATCTGCATTCCAAACGCTTATTCTAACTGTGGCCTGGACTGCACCTACAACTCAAACTGATTCAATTGTTTGGATCAGTGGGCTTGGTACCAGCCAGGTGTTTGGCCAGGAACATGATGGATTCAGAAGAGACAGGGCTCAGCCTGTGGCTAACCCACCTGGTTAGTGGCTGGTTCATTAGCTAAAACACTGTGGCCACACTTGTGAGTTCCATGAACTGGAATATAAAATAGGCCCATATTTTAACTTAAATCTTTCCATGGACATGGTTTAGTCTGTTATTTTGAATTGTGTTCATCAACCCTGGCAGATGAGGCAGCCGCCCTCAGCACCGTGAGGAGTCGTCGTGCAGGAGCTTGGTAAGAGGTGGAGGAGCAGGATGCAACTCGGAATCTGATGGAATTTACATTGTTTGTGTTAATGATTCGTATGTGGATATTCCATCTGAACCATTACAAACCAATTCCCCTGGTCTTTAATTGGGTTGTATTAACTTGCATCTATTGTTTAACAGGAACAATAACAAGAAGTAAAGAAAGAGAATGGTGGACATCAGCCTCATTGTGGGACTAATTTGAACAGGTGGGCAAATTGAAATATTTAGTGAGTTGCTCTGTTTAGCTTGCATTTAAATACTTTTCCAAATGATCAAATACTTTTCCAAAATCAACCCACAAATTGAGTTAGAGCTTTTCTCTCGATCTTACATAGCTTAATAGATGGCAGTGACTAGACCTGTCAGTCATGAGAAGGGAAGTGTTGAATGTCAGGCAGGGCTGGAAGAGGAGAGCAGGTTGAGAGAATGTGGGTGTCCTTGCTGGATTCTGCATAAAGTTGGGGTGTAACCCACAGGTGAGGAAGGTTGTTTGTTTTGATGCTTCTGTTGGGGTGCTGGCAGGTGAGGAAGAAGGACTAAAATCCCAATTCTCTATGTAGATTTGTGGTGTTACAGGGACAAGAGGCAGACTGGTGTTAAACTCCTGCATTCCACTGAAAGCTGCCTTGCTCAGTTCTGTGCAGCTGCATCCACAGGGACCAGCCCCACTCTCCCAGATTTTTGGTCATCCCCACATGCCAGCTCTCTGCCAGCTATGGAGGATGCAGCGCCATGTGTGGTCCTGACCTGCTAGTGGGGGCAAAGAGAGGAAGATGGACAAGACCAAGGGCACTGGGGCTGGGTACACCACTGGTGAGGGAACAGCAACGAGAGGAAGAATTCTCTGATGGATGCTAAGCCTCCTAGGAATGACCACAGTAAAAGAGGAGGCAAGCCATGCAGGAACACAAAGGGCATCAAGCCAACCAACTGGAAGAGCATCCAAATACCAGGAACCTTTGTGCATCCCTGTGGATAGCCCATAGTGGAGGTGGTAATTAGCTAGTGTTCACCTGCATAGCAGGTGCCTACACAGGGAAGACATACCATGGCAAACTAACCATGGCCTGCAGGGTGTTTTTTTTTAAACCATAATACTGTATCCGATTGATGAGTAATACCCATCAGAATGTGTTTCAAACTCTGATGTCTTATTAGGAACTATTTTGGTCAATTATTTGCTCAGTCATCAACAAAAACATTGATTCACGTGACACCCATAAATTCTCACTAAGACCTCTTCTGCTACTCTCTAAAGATTATTTCTCTATGTTCTATTTTTTTAAAAAATCACTGGCTGTTCCTTAAAAGCTGTTAGGGTTCAGATCAAGGATGTCCCCCAAAGACCTCATGTGCTGTAGGTGGGACTTTCACAAGGTGATTGAATTATGAGGCACTGTAGCTGACCTACAGGTAGGAGATGGGATCCACTCAGAAGAGGTAGGTCACTGAGGGTGACCTAGAAGGGTCTATCTCCCTTCCCAGCTCCTCCCTGGGCTCTCTGCTTCCTGGCCTTCCTGAGGTGAGTAGCACTCCTCTGCCAGACCCTTCCACATTCCTTCCTTCCTGGGAGCTGGCCGACTGTGGAATAGAAGTGTGAGCCAAAATAAACCTTCTTCCTTGAAGGTGCTGATGTCAGATATTTTTGTCTCAGTGATGAGGAAATAACTAAGATAAAAGCTTCTTTCACTTAAGAGATGGTTCCTCCTAAAATAGTTTTAAACATTTCATCACAAATTTCTACTATTCTGTTCTGCTACTTATCTGTGTGTCCTTTCCCTTGCCATGAATTTCACTTTGTTATGGGAATATCTTGCTTACTCTTTTATCTGACTGTGTGCCACACAACCTCATTTCTGTGCTCCTGCCACCATTGGCGTGGACTTCGAGTGACATCAGGGGATGATTGTGAGGCCAGCATTCTTATGCTTAATGCCTGAAATCTGCTAAGAATAGAGAAAAAGGAAAGAATCTCTAAGCAAGTCATCTGTAGGGTTTGCTCAGCTATCTGAGACATTCTAATGAGTGAATAAAGAGGTCACCAAAGCTAGCATGAGCTCCAACATACGTCACCAAGCTCATTACTGTAAAATAAATATGAACATTTTTCAGTGTCTGACACTCATGATCAAAGATGCTATTTTTTGTGATCAATTTTCCCCTCTTAAGGTAAATCTACCTACCTGTAAAAAAAATAAAACCTCTACATTCTCAAGCAACTGCTTGAAATTAAAGGCCAACTCCAAGCTCAAGGGAACCCCTCCAGTCAAGCTCCTTGCATCTGGGTGCTCAGCCACACATAGTAAATCTTCCACAGCACTGTAAATCAACTTAATAGTTTTCACTGTAAATGTAATATGTGACTTGCACACTTTTAAGTAGGAATGATTTCAAAATGTAATATTTCTATCTAATCCAAACAATTTGAGTGACAATCTCAAAGTTACGGAAACTACTGTGTTCTCACTCTGTAATTTTTTAAAAAAATGTTTTTGACAATAAATAGCAGTCAAAATGAGTCAATTTAGCAGTAAGAAAGAACGTTTTCAACTATAAATGTAGTGTTTAAACAGTTATTTTAACAGTAGACTTGTCAAGTTGATGAAGCTGGGCATCATAAAAACTGTTTAAAACTGTAAATTTAACTGTTAAAATTAGCAGTTACACTGTTGGCTGCTAAACACTGGTTAAAACAAAGCAATAATAAACCCAAACAATAACAAGGAAAAATGTTAACTTTTTTCAAATGTCAATTTTTTGGTCATTTGTTGGCACTTTTCTCAAGGATGATATAAGATAATGCTTTAAAAAAAAAAGAAAGGAATATTCTAGGAAATTTGTAGCAAACTCAACATTCATGAGCCACTGGGGAAGAAGGAAAAGCCACTTCAGGAACGTTTCTTGGTTCCTGAAGATGCCCTTGTTCAGCAGCAGCTCTTGCTAATGTACAGGATCACAGCTACCAAGCTGCCTCCCCCACGGCCCCAGTTCTCGCCTGCTGGAGGAACCTGCTTCTCTCCACTCTCAGCCAGCTCAGGGGGTGCAGATGGCTTCACGGGTGTCCTTGAGGATGGCTCAACTCTGTGACTCCCCATGGGAAACTCATGGTGTAGAGAATAGTGTTCCAAGAGAAACAGCAGTGTACCACGCAGGAATTGTTGCGTGGTCACAAATGACCGGCCAGCCCCAGAGGTCTCAGCGGGACAAGAGTCAGTCCCTGGGGAGTCCCTTCACTGGGAACGCACCAGCTATAGTAATTAATGGATGCTGGGTTAATGACACGGACTTCATTATCAGTCAGGATCCTTTTAACTCGCTTAACAGAATATCCTGAATCATTGTGTACTGGTGAATGGTTAAAAACTAGTTCTTCAGAAACATACAAACAACCTGATTTGTAATGTTTTCCAGTTCCCATGGTGTAAATATTTCCTAGACAGCTGATGCGGGGCACAAGTGCTCTTCGTCATCACTCCAAACCTCTGGCAGTCGGCCTGGCCTCATCTGCCTCAGCATCTCAGCACGCACAGCTGTAACAAATGAGCATCTTGAAGGTGAATCTCTGTTCTAACTAGGACCACCATGAACCTCTGTTCTCTTATCTCCATCTTTGAGCAAGACTGTAAAGCCTGCTGTTTTCCAACTGATGAGTTCTGTACTTTGTATATTAGTCTATCAACTTAGACACTGCTTCCTCCAGGGAAACCCCCACCCCATCATGTTTGCAACAATAGGATACGAACATGCCTGGCATGTATCTCAACCTCAGTGCCAGCAACACTGGATTTTGCTTGCCTGCGTACCTGCCTTTTGCATGAAACTGTATAAGAAATTTGGAAAATAGAAAAAAAGTGACCTAAAAAAACTAAAAGAAAAGAAAAGAAAAAGAAAAAAGTAACCTGGCCAACACAAATGGTCCAAACTGGATGATGATAAGAAATAAATGCCAACGTACAGGTGAGGCAAACTGTTAACTATCTACAGACCCACATTTGCAGGGCACCACTGCAGGTTCTTGAGCTGAACAAGGGCATGATCGAATGGCATTTTGGGAGAGATGGTGATAGAACGTGCTCCAGAAGAGAAAAGCAGATGTAAAGAAGCCAAGCAGTGGAGAGGCTGAGACAAAAGGACATAAGGAAGGCATCAGTGGAGGTGAAAATAAAGCACTGGAGTTTGACTAGCTGATAGTGAGTTGGCTGTGGAAGAGAGTATGGTGAGTGCAGGGCCAGTGGGATGGGAGGGTGGACTTTAGCCATGGCTGGACTCCAATGGCAGGTGCTTTAGGGGTGCTGACTGCAGAACTCAGATGACAGTATCCAAAGCCCAAGTCTGAGTGTATGACAGAGACAGCCTATGCTAAGAACCAGCCCTGGGGCTCCTGTGGAGAGAAGGCACTTGACCGGAGTCCTCCAGATGGGAAGGTGTGCACATCCAGAGGGTCAGAGTCCAGCCACTCATGCAGGAGCAGAGAGTGCATGGGAGAAGATGGCAGGTGGCCTGTGGGCCGGGAGGCATGCCAGAGCCTGCAGAGCCACTGAGGATGTGCCCGTGTCACTGGAGTTACCCAAAGATGAGGGGGCAGCTCACAACAGCAATGGGATCGCCACAGACTGAGCTACATGCTCAGTCACAGCCTGCAGTGGCAGGGAGAGCTACTGCTGGGGGCTGAAGAAATGAGGGTGGGCAGCCTCGGGGATGGGACTAACAAGTTAGGGGATGTGGCAGGCTGCACAACCGGGTAGCTACCAGAATCCCCCCAGGCCATGAGCAGAGCAGCCTGATGTCACCCCTGGTGGCTCTGAGTTGGGGTTTGCTGTGTTTGACAGGGAGCCCATCAGCACAGTTGGTTGTTCTCCCAGAAAACCAAGCGGCCTCTTCCAGCTGTGACCACCGGCTTCCCGGTACTGTTAACTAAGAATGAAAGTCACGTGGCTCTGACAGTGGACTGAAGGCTCCGACGTCCACATCAAACTGTCTCTCCAATTAAAGCCACTGTGCTAATTTAAGCTGGTTAGATGTTCTAAGCACTCAGCATCTATCATGTTTCACTTGATATCAGAAAGAAGTATTACTCTTCATCGCACAGAGTCCCGGGGTCCCAGACCAAGGAGGCTCCTGGTCAGTATGAGCTAAGTGTCCATTGGCACCTCAGGAACTGAAAGAATACTACTGAACACAACCCCATCTCTTGCACTTGCATATACTTCATTGCTTCCAGTGAGCATAAAGCCTAATTCTGGGTACTTTCCCCAAATACCCAAAAGTTTGTTTACAGAGCCTTGGGAAAGGGTGTTTCCACTATTTGTAACTACAACACATCCATTACCACAGTAAGGAAAGGAAAAGCCAGGAAACTGAGCCCAGAAAGACTGAAAGCCTCCCCCAAGGTCAGGGAGTGTGTGGTAAAGCTGGATTCAAAGGGAAGTCAATAGCAATGGACCATCACCCCAAAATACACTGAACGTTTAAACTGTGCACTTTATAGTAAAATAGAAAAATTTAGGCATGTGCTTGCTGGGTTTAACAGGCAGCCCATCGTGTTAAGATGAAGGACAAGTCTGGGCACAGCTCTGCCACTTAGGATGGAGCAGGCCCCTCTGCACTTGACCCTGGTTCAATGGATGTGCTTCTGTCCCTCCTGTGCACCTCCCTAGGCTGTAAAGGTCAAACAAAACCATGAACTCTGCAGCTTTACAGCACTTAAATGACTGTGTGCTATTAGTCCTCATCATATTGTAATCTATCACAAATGTTGGACTAGACCTAAGTCAATGCAGGAAAAATGACCTGCCTGCAAATGGCATCTGTCCTCATTTTTTCTCAACGCCAGCGTAACTGCACACGTGAGAAGCAAGGTGCCCACTCGGAGACCCCTGAATGGCTACTGATAGATTTGTAGCCAACCAAATAGGAAAGCACAGCTTGGGCAAGTCTTCCAGCAAGACTGACATGAGCAGAATCACATGTGCCATGTGAAACCTTTCAGTTATTTTTGGTGTAATACGAAAGCATTAAACACGCAGTGTGTGCCTGCTGTGGAATGGCAGCAAATCGGAATGAAAGTGTTTCTAATGTAGCACGTGGCCATGAAGAGAACAAAACAGGACAGAGCAGAACTGAACAGAATTTGGAGGTGACAGGGACTTATGAGTCGGTTTAGTGTTCAGTCCCTTGCTTCCATTCCTCAGCAGCTGAGAGCCAGAGGACAGAAAAATTTGTCAGATACCATCCTATTTTATTCAAATTCACTTGGTCAAAAACTTGTGCTGCTTTGTGGAAATGACTGTGCTCCTGGTGGGTAGTACAGGATCTGCAGCACTTAAGTCCACCTGCTGAGCCATGACCCCACAGAAAGGCTGCCAGACAAGCGTCACCAGGTCCCCTCTGGCCCCTCTATGTGAGCTGCAGCCCTCCTAGCCCAGTACATCCGGGGCCTCCAGCCTCCTCAGCCACACCCCCTCTGTCTCCTCCTCTCTAATTTCCTGGGCTGAGTCATGGATGTTTCTATGACCTCCCAAACTTGTCTGCCTGTGCTTCATGCACTCTATTCTTCCTCCAGCTGGCAAACTCCTATTCACTTTTCAAAACTTCAGTAAGGTTTGCTTTCTCTCAGGCGCTCTTCCTGCCTGACTCCCATGTCAAAGCCTGCATGTCCCTAAGACACACTGTGTACATTTCCATCGCTATCCTGGTCACTATGTGCCATGCCCTGTGTTATTTGAAGGTAGGGCCTTTATCTTTTAGCTCTGCCTGGGAATGAGTAGCTGCTCACTAAGCGCTTGCTGAATGAAGCACCAAGTAGGACATCTCACCTCCCTATGGATTCACTGATCTAGCTGTGAGTCTCAGGTAGCAAAGCCCAAGGTTGCCAGGACTCTATCCTGTGTTGCAGGCAGCAGCTGGGGTGTGATATTCCTATCAGTAGGAGACGCAAGAGTTGATATCTGATAGCTCTAACCCATCGGGCCACCACATTTCCACTCTGAGTACTGCTGTCTAAATTCCTAGAATGGATTACAAGATGATGGAAGCCTAGAACCATCCAGTACCAGGGTGTGTTTGCCTCTTCCCGCAGAAGTGTTGCTGCCTCGGCTCTTTTGGCAGACACAGATTCCTGCTCACGGGAAGCTGGCATGCTGCATATTGATGGCCTTCAAGCACCAGAGACATCAATAAAGAAATTAATTGCCTC
>PVJO010006071.1:0-82200 GCA_004026905.1 Hystrix cristata | reverse complement strand
CCCCGAATCCCTCCATCTCTTTCCTCTGATCTCACAGCTTTCTTTTCCACAGCTCAGGTACTGACTCTGGCAGCCCCACCCCCCCAGGTGTGGCTGGTGACAGAGGAGCAAACAGAAATACAGGGTGACAGCACACAGGCCCCTTGGGTCATCTTTGTTCAAAGCCCCACTTTGGACCATGCTCCCGGAAAGCTGTGTCTACACTCCAGCAACACAGATCATATCAACAAACCTTGCATCTTGCTGCAGATACAACCCACTCACCACTTCCTGTCAGCAAATAGCCCCAAAGAGGCAGGACCCTGACTGCAAATCTGAATGAGAAGACAAGAAGCCTGAAGAATCTAGGTTGCAGCTACTTGCCGGAAAACCCAAGGACAAGCATGAGTGTGTGTGCAAGTAGTTTCGTTTCTTTAATCCCCAGATCCACACAATCCTCTCTCCCTCACCAGACCTCTTTAAACTGTGGAGTTCAGCATCTTCCCTCAAAGCAGTGGCTTCTACTCTTGGGCAAACAAGGGTGTTTCTTGGGTGGTTTGGGAGTTCCCTTTGAGGGACACACCCTCCCCACCACCTGTACTTCTACCTTGGTGACATTAGGGCCACAGGTCCCCAGAGCTCTCTCTGCCATGTGATGCGGAGATCAGGTTTCTAGGACATAGCTACCAGTGTTTCTCCCAGGCCAGGTGCTTGGGCTACCTCATCATGGCTAAAAGCAAGCGAGAGGGCAGGAACCGGGACACCTACAGACAGAGCGGCAGGTGAAGAGGAAGATAGATGGCCAGCATCCCCTGCCAATCACGGGGCAGTGCAAGGGTGCGGCATTGATGGATGGGGTGTTTAAACTGTCAATCTTGCCGCCCGTGGCCCTCTGCGGACAACAGAGAGTGGGCACGGCCACGGCAGCAGCAGAACATGGTTCTGCCTGGGAACATCACCAAGACCTCAGCCGCCAGCTGCCTCCCTCGAAAGATATTCAGTAACCACTTTCTACCACCACTCGGCCCCCAGGCACCAGTTTGAGCCTTTGCTCCAGCTGCAGGCGAAGCCCGCGGCTGCAGGTCCTGACTCGTGGTTCTACTAGTTTTTCCTAACTGCCTTTTAATAGACCCAGAAAATTTAAGTCACTTTAGGGTCCTTTGAAACATAAGTGTCTGCTGCATGTCGGAAATGCATTCCTGTCTTGTTTTTTCTCTTTTATATTAGAATATGTTTGCAATGCATAGTGAATACAGTGATTGTGGAGAACTGGTACATCTCATATCACATCTGGATCCTCCATACATCCCCTTGCCCTGCCCTCCCTCCGAGACCCTCTGTGACCCATGCCTGCATAGAGAGGAGAGTAACCGGGCCGGAGCCTTCTGAGGGCAGCTCTAGAGGAATGCGCAGTGTGGCCCTGACACGCCACAGTGAGGTTGAGGAGAGGGATGTGGGTGACACATCTGGAAGGCTGTGCACCTGAGTGTTCCAGTCCCAACCACTGAGCAGCGTATGACAGACAGCTGCTTCCAGACTAGAAGACAAGTGGCCAAAAAGCATCCATGAGGGAGCGGCCACTCCAAGCCCTTCAGGGATCCTGAGTCAGGGCTCAGAAGCAACCCTCAGGGTGAGTCTCTTGTCAGGACTCCAGACCCCCCACTCCACCCCACGACACTAGGTAGGGACTCTCAGCATCCCAGAAGAGAGTATAATTGCCCTCCAGCGAGCATCTCCTGGCCCCACTGGTTTTCCCGTGGACTATGGGCAGCCAGCATGGCCTGGTCTCTCAGCCACAAGGCCTGGCCCATGCTGAAACCATGCAGCCAGCCCTGGCCCAAGCAGGCAGGAGTATTTACTATGGTACTGAGTTTCCTTTCTGAATCCATTAATATTTTATGAGACCACACAGAGGGTTCCAGGATGGATGTGCCCCTCTCTGTTGGTCATGTGATGTGCTATAAAGCATGTTCTGTGCAGAGGGAGAAAGGAAAACCAAAATGTGACCAGCTTGAGAAGGGACAGCCAAACACACATTTGGGGGGCCATGATGATGCCCGAGATGCTGGTTGCTGAAGCTGAGGTCGCTTGTCCGGCCATTTGAATGGCCATCCTCTTCTGGTTAATCTGCCTAGCTGGGGGCTCAGACCCCAGGAACCAGGCAGTTCTTCACAACCATGAGTGTGCAGAAGTCGAAAGCAGGAGCTAGCACCACCCCAAGCGGGGATGGTTGAGCACCCCAAATCAAACCGTGAATCCTGCAAATTCATCCGGTTCTCTCTTGATCCCACAGCACCTGCCTCTCTGTGGTGCCCACCCAGCACTCCAAGATCCTCCAGGTTTCTGAGGTTGTTGCCTGACTGATCTGCAGCCTTGGCCCCTGTTCCTCATACATACACACTTCCTGCACGGAGAGAAAAATCGGGGCACGGCCTGGGCAGTTCAGAGGCTTCTACATCAAATGGAAGCCAGTATCCACCTCAAAGCACCACCACAGCCAAGGCACCTCCTGCACATTCCAGCACATGGACTGGGGAAGAAAGCAAGCTCTCCGATGTGGCCAGAGGATGGGGGTAGGGGAGCCAGCTCCACAGTGTAGACAGTTGCTCAGCCAATATCCATTTCTCTTTTTTTGTTTTTTTCCTGATTTCATTTGGTGGGGCAATACTCTTACCCTAATAATTTATTTCAGTCCCTCTGTACCTAGGAATTTCCAATAAGATGTAAACTCCATTGATTGAGGGGAGTTTCCAGAGAAGGAAATATCTCTTTTGGGGTTATGCCTCTTTGCCTTTCTGTACATCTTCCTTGTTCTGAAATGGAGTGTGAAAATGATGTCTTCAAGTCAGCAGCCATTTTGTGTTCATGTGGCAATTTCAAAGGTAGGAAGTAAGCATCTATAACAGAAGGCAGGACAGAAAGATAAAACGAACCTGCAAAAAGACGAGTCTACCACGTAAGATTTGAACTGTTTATCCCCAGACTTCTTTCCATCAGAGAGGAACAAATCTCTAATTTCTTTAAGCCATGGCTATTTTGGGTCTCTACTATTCTACTACAACCAAAAACAAGTTTTACAAGATACATTGTATTTTTTTTTAATCTCAAGGAAACAATGGACATAAACTTTTATATTCTCTCATAATCACTATGAAGCTGTAGCAAAAGTCATTATCTCGGGCCTATTTCATGCTCATGTAATAACAGATACCAGTGCGTTGATTTATCACTCCTCCTAATTGCTAGCTGTGCTTCTAAATAGGGTCTTCTGTGGTAATGAATTTACCTGTAGCTGCAAATATGACTTGGCAGCATATCAGGCAGCAGCTTAGCCATAGGAACACTGGCCCAGCACTGGAGGGGAGGCCTTTCTCCAAGTCAGCAACTCCTGTTCTCTCGACACCAAGCTGGTACCAGAAGTAGGTACTGGTGACAGCTGAGCCCCAGCAGGCAGAACAGTCAAGGAGGATATGGGACAAGTGTCTTAGTTACTTTTCTAGAGCCAATGGTTTGCAAGGGAGCAGATTTAATACAGGACATTTATAAGTTACAACATTCACCCATAAACCAAATGCAGGAAGAGTGCTGAATGTCTGTCTATGCACTGGAGACCCAAAAGATCTAGTCTAGGTCTGGGCACCCACAGCGTTGTCCTGGGTATGTCCACGTCTGCAGATGATGGCTGAAGAAATCTTTACTGGAACCAGGATATGATGCTCACACCAGAGATGACAACCAGAGCTCCCCTGAAGCCATCCTCTATGACAGCAAGGCCCCGAGCACCTTCTTCGACGAGGACAGCCGAGTCCCCTTCAGGAGAACCAGCCGCAGCAGAGCTTCTCCTGGGAAACAACCCACAACTATCCTCTGCTCCCCTTCTCCTTTATGTTGTGTCGGCCACAATCCTCAGGTGGAGCCTCTCTGCCCAGAACCGCACCAACTCAGACCAGCTGGGCGTTCTCGCTCAAGGTGACCACAATAATAAATCCACCACAATAATAAGTCCATCGCAATGCAGATTGGAAGAACTCGCTTTATTTCTCCGATGGTCACTGTCTGCCCACAAGCTTTAGTCACAAATTAATAGTGTTCTGGTTTTTATTGTGAGAAACTTCAGACAAATTTAAAAGTCAACTAGACAATCTGTAGATATCAAGCACCTCTCTTCAGAAAGAAGGACAGAGGGACAGACAGGGTGGACTGCAGTGGGGCCAGAAGAGAGAAAGACACAAAGAAGAGCAGAAGTGGGAAAGCGCAAGGCAGAGGACTCAGGGGCTGCCAGCCCGTCTCAGGGGTACTGCCCAGCTCTTGGTCATGGAGACACTGACCCAACAAGCATTCCGGCTTGCAGCCCCTAACAACTCTTCAGTTATCTGGCGTCCATGTGCTAAGCAGAAAGCATCTCCTAGCTGGATTTGTTTACAAGTGATGAGCAAGACATTAACAAAGCTTTCTGTTGACCGGGATGGCATTCATAAACCAATAACAAAGGCCCAGGAGGCAGTTTGTGATCTTAGGAGCCCTTTAAAAATTGAAAGGGGTAGTATTTTCCTGTTCTGTGTGGAAACAGTTTCTGCCTCCTTCTAATTTGGAAGATCAGATGGCTGACGCACCATTGAAACGTGATATTGTTATAAACAAACCAGCATCATAAATCAAGTGGGCAAGGAATGCCCTCCGGAGGGGCCTTTGGTTACTCAGACAGACACAACCCCAGGCCAGGGCTGCTCAAAGCCATGCAGAACAGGGAAGTGGTGTAATGGCAGGACTGTCCCACACACTCTGGCAGCAGCTGGTCCCCTCGCCCAAGCAGCAGGTATAGGTGTCCAGGGAGAACCCAGCTCCCTGTACATCCCTTAAATGAAACTCTCATCGATTGCATAAGTCACTTGCTGAAAGAAACGTTACCTTTCAAAGGTGAATGGTCTGGAGGAAATCTGGTTACTCTTCTGATGGGATTTAGAAAGCCTGTGAAGTTAGAATAGCAGGAGGAAACAGGAATTCCATTAGGAAGCTTTCACTCTTCTACCTGTCTGCAGGCAGGTACCATAACCACAAAAGTACGTTAGACCTTTTATGATGGACAAAGCAAGGGTGATGACTGACAGCAAGAGCTGTCACATGATCCCCTTCCGATGTGGGGTTTTAACGGCATTCTCAAGGCTGGAGGGAGCACCTAAGGGTATGTGTGGAGCACATGCGTGTGCACCGTTGGTGATGGAGGCAAGAAAAAACTGGGTGAGCCTAATTTCTTATAGCAATCTTCACACAGCTGGATGTTTCTCAAATATTTTAAAGTGTTTTGATCAGTTAAAAAGATTTAGAGCATTATTTTCCTAGAAATTCTGACAAAATGATTCTATCAAATTAACTAGTTGCTCCAAATTACATATTATGTCATTAATTCCCAATATAGATTATATTTTAAAGGCAATCACCTTAATAATCCTTTCCCATAAGAATCTTCTGTTTCCAAAATTTTGTGGTAATATATCTTGCTGAAGAATTTATACTCTCTTTTCTTTCAAACTCCTGTCTGGTAGCTCACTCCTCCCAATCGCTGTGAATTAATTAGATCCAGAATTCCACATTAATCTTGCAATTAAAATGAAAAGTAATATCACTTTTTCTGTCCTAATTCAAGCTTCTGGTTTGAGTTTATTGCTTCTCAAATTGGGGCTAGAGAGAAGAAGTAGGAACCAGCACCAGGCACACAGTTTTCCATTTTGAGAGGGGCAAAATCTAGGAAAGTGCCCAGTGGCAGCGCCTGACCACTAAGGGACAGGGGAACAAGCCAGTGATCCAGCTTGATGAAGCACAGTTCTGGAAACGATAGTAGCAATAGGAATTCATGCAGGTCCACGGTGTCCAGGGCGGAGAATCAAACTCCAGCGCTCGGTGTCCCACAGTGAGGCTGAGCTCAGATGGATAAGCACATGCCACACCAGGTCCATGCTACTCGGGACATCAATGGCAAGACTAGGGGGCACAGTGGCAGCCATTGTGAAAGTGCTAGCTGCTTGTGAGCCCCGGTGGGCTGGGCTTGCCTGGGTGAGCACAGCCACTCTCATGGTCCTCGCCAACACCGTTGTGAACTCTGCCTAAGAGAAGGATGGCTGCCTCCTTGGGCACTGGGTAGCAGTCTGTTGAAATGGTGATGGAGCATGGACTGAGGAAGGGAATACAAAGGAACAAGGGGAGCAGTGTGTGCCCCACTGACTTACTCAGGCACCCAGGACTCGGGACCACCTGGCTGAGGACATTGGCTCCCTGACGAGCCACGTGTCAGCTGCACTCCTGGTGGCACCCTAGGTTCAGGCCTTGGTCCTTGCTGGTGCTGAGCTCTGTGTAAACAGGAGTCGGCCTAACCATAAGTACTGAGATTCCCAAAGTGCTTCAACCCAGTTACAAAACGGCTTGGCACTGGCCAAGTAGAAGCAGATGAGCAGAGGTGCAGAAGCGAGGCAGAGAGAGTAGGCTGAGACCATCTCACAGTCCGCAAATTAGCCAGAAAGGCACGTGGCTTGTGGACTTTGAAATGTTATCCTTTTTCCTAAATTGTTTTCATGGATAATATCATGTAAACAAGAAGAGCTTTCCCCAGTTAGACACAAGGCCCATAAAAACCTAAAGTACTTTCTGGCCCAATGTGGAGTCCTCCTTTTGATCTATAAAAAGGAATTCTGAAATCCTGTTCCTGGCCTGGATGGGCCCTGCAGAGCCCAGCTGCCTTTCCTTGGGTTAGAGCCAAGCCCTGGGTCCCATAGCCTTTGACTGATGCTAAGGGGACACCCGCATCATCGACAGCCCCACTGAAGCACCCTGCACCCTGGAACTCCCCATGCACAGCTTGCAGTGCACTCCACCCGCATCCTGCCTGTCCTCAGCTTCGCCATCCTGCTCAGCAAGCTGTCTTGGTCCATCCTAAATCTTACCTCTGAAAATGGAGGGACTGAGAGGAAACACTGCATGTGAGAAGAGCAGCTGGCATGGGGAGTCTTACTCTAGGCACCAGGACCATGTAATTGCCAGTCTGGTCTGGCCAGGTGTGAATTTCTGTCTTCACATTTGTCACTTAATCTAAAGATCAAAAGGTGCACTGCTGCACCAAAGCGTGTTGTGCAGATGTCAGGCACTTGCTGGAGTGTACTCAATGTCTATAAGTAATAATAATATATTACACTGAGTCCTAACTATCATATTTTCAACTGTAATCAATACATTTTTACATCTAATATAATCTGTGTTGCATGAAAGAAAATGGTAGTCAATTTTTCAAATCAACAATCCAATATTTAGGGAGTTTGAGGATGGACGAATTTAAAATCATATTTAAAAGAAGATGATTGGCCTCCCTGACCAGGATGGCAGATGCTAACGTACACTGGTACCCTTTTATACTGCTAGTTTGGACCAATAGGCTAAAATAGAAATTAGCCAAGAAAATGAGAGTTTTGCACCACAGAATTCAGCACTCTGTGATGCAAAACTGCTTGAAATATGACCTCCAAGCCTTTGCCGGAAGACATCAAGCCCAAGGTTTGAATCACAGAGAACAGCAGCTCGTTAGGGTTTACCATGTCCAGCCAGCCAGCGCTTTCCTTCCCAAACCACACCAGGGCAGACGCTGGAAGCACCCCGGCCAGGAAGGGCAGAAACAACGCACAATGGGCCAGTTCAAGGAACTCGAGAGTTCCCTGTCCTAAAACTTCAGATGCTGGTGTTTGCTGCCTGCACCTCACACCTCAGCTGGTAGACCACAGAAGACGCATTTGTGTCCGTCCTCCACTGAGCACTCTTCAGGTGTCTTCCAGGGCTCCACCAAGTCCAAGCAACCCATCAGGAGCAACAGGCAGGCAGGCTTCTCACCTGTCCCGTCCAGTCATGGGGTGGGATCAGGGCTCCCGAGGGCAGCACACCACAGGGACAGAAGGCAGGACCAGGAGCCCAGCCCACACCAGCTCTGCAGGCCTCTATCCTGGGAAGCTCCTGGCTGATGGCAACAACACTCAAAGAGCGTGCAATCAGGCTTTCTCTTGCCTAGAGAACTCCAGACAGTCGCTTCCTTTTGTGTCACAGCAAGCTGCTCAGTGGTGCTCAGAATCTGAAAGGCCCTGCCCAAAGGGCTGGAATGGGTGAAGGTCTGCTCACAGGGTCAGGTTGGCAGCAGGTCCCAGAGGTATCTCGGGTTAAAGATGGTGACACGGGCAAGGACCTCCAAAGGCCTGCTCTCCTTTCCACTTGTCACCAAAGTCCCTGGGCCTCTGAGTGTCATCGTCCCACTGTTCCTGCTTTCTGACTAGAAGGATCTGAGCCAGGGACAGCAGCACCCCTGCAGTGGGATCTCAAGGTTTGCTTTGCATGCCACTTTTCTAATCATGTGGCTTGGGACAGCCCTCAGGCTCTCTGGTCCATTTTCTGATTTTACAGTGGCAGTGGCAGCTGCCAACTCTCTTCACAGAAGTACCAGGCTGCAGGGAGGGTGCAGAGTGCTTTTCACATTCAGATGCATTCTCAGTAGCAAAGGAGTGTGGACTTTGGCAGAAACGGAATGTAACTGCAGGCAGCCCCACTTGCTATTGCAGGCTTAAAACACACACACAGAATAGCAATGCAGAGGCCTTTAGTGTCTTCTGACAAGAGCAGCAACACAGAGGGAAGTGGTAAAAACAGAATGCGGTGATGAGGGTGAAGGAGAAGTGAGCAGGTTTGGAATCGTTTGCAGGCCGGGACCTCCTGGGGGTGACCCATCAGTGGGCCAAAGAAAACTCTGCGCCATGCACTGGCATTTCTTTACATTTATTTTTACATTTTTCTTTTATGTCATGTATTCATATGCTTGTATATACAAATACACACACGATATGTAGAGACATATACGGACAAGGTAATAATGGCATGGCAGTACATAGATAGTAAAAGTGAATAAAATATACCTCTGCGTGTACTATTTTTCAGTTATGAGCATTTACATCCACTTCTAGAAATTTTTAAAGTGAAATTTAAAAGGGAAACTATAAACTCATTGGCCATTTTTCTCTGTGCTTGCTTTGACTTTGCTCATATGTGGGGGAATATAATATCAACTTTTTTCAAACGACTTTAAAATCTGGTCTGCCACTGGAGGAGACGGGACTCAGAAGCCCAGTCTTCTCCCCTGGAGACAGCGGGCTCTCAGTATAATGAGGCCCTGAGATTGGTGATGAATGCACACATGAAAAGCATGTGTCCCTGTTGTGCAAGTACCGTGGTCGCTGTCCCTCTGGTGTGGCACCACAAAACCCGTTTCTGCAACAAACCCAGAGAGCAGCTTTTCCGTTCATCTAGAGCAGGCAGGAATTAGCCACCTCTGGGAGCTAGTGGAGAATTAGAAAGAATGTCAGGCAAAGGCCCTGTGCACCAGGTCACACGCACACACACTTGCACACTCCCACACTTGGTCTTTGGAATGGCTGATCTACTGTACACGAAGTCAAGCAGAACCCACCCAACAGAGACCCTGCATCTCTGTGAATCTCCGAGAGGGGACCTTGTGCCGTGCAGAATCACGTCAGAGCTGGTGATCAAGAAACAGTAGAGGAAGTTGACCCAACAGTGATCCGTCCTGGTCGCCACTCGTGGGGCCTGCACTGCAAGTCCCAGGCCCGTCATAGCCTCGGCATGTCTTTAATGCAGTGATGGTACACAGCCTCCCCCACATCCATCTTCTCACTGGCTACACAACGCTGATGAGCATATAATGTCTCAAGTCCTACAGCCAGCCAGGACAATACCTGTAGGAGATTCACCATCCAGCAGGCATGAAGCTAGCCAAAGTGTAGGAAGGAATGTGAGGTACTGGTGGGGACTCTAGCCAGGGCGGCAGGGGGTCATACTTCCTCCAGGCACCATGGACTGAGGGACCCTGGTCTCACACAGGAGGCCTCAGGGGAGTTAGAAGTGGATCACAGAGCTACCTGGTTCAGCAGAGAGCCAGAGGGTCAGGGAACACACATTTCTGACATCTCCAAAGGTGCCCAGGAACACACTTTGAGAACCTCCTCCTGGTAGAAAAGACTCCAAGCAATGTGGGAATAGCTGCACAGACACAGGATCAGTCTGGCATAGGTGATGCCAAACATGGTCAGGAGGCAGCAGGAGGGTGGATATTGCATGGAGAGGTCGATGAGGAGGATGGATTCTGCTCAGAGAGGAGCCCTTGTTGGAAGGGAGCCCTTCCCTCCCACCTCCGTGCAAGTCCCAAATACACACAAGGCACCATCTCTAAGTCACTGCACGCCAGGAGCTGAGACACTTTGCTGAAATCTGTGGTGGCCCAGTAAGCATCTCCAGTAAGGAGGGGAGTGATTTAAACTTGAGAACCTCCTGGAAATAGGAAACTCAGTGGGGAGAAATACCTCCAGTCTCAGCCCCCACCTCAGCTCCCTACAAGGCAAGCTCCTGAGGACTCCTCCAGCCACAGCTCAGAGCTGCACCGCCAACCTGAGCGAGCACAGCCCCAGCATGGTGACCGCTTCACAGGCAGTCCGGGAGAAACACACACAGCATGCCTTGCACATTTAATGTAGACACATTAAAATTTTTTAAAGTGAAATTAATTTAACAACATACTTTTTATCCAAGACATCATCGTTTCAAGATTTATTTGGTATAATACTGTTATTCAGCTATTTTTCATGTTTTTCCTACTCAGTCTAGGAGATCGAGTGTGCATTTGCACTTGCAGCACATCTCAATTCAGACTCACCCAGATCGACTGCTCAGAAGCCACTGGTGACCAGCAGTTGTCCCATGGACAGCCCAGCCCTGTACCTGAGGAGCTGACCTTCCCTGTTACCCCTTTCCTGCTGCGACATGTGCTCTGGGAGGCAGGCCTTGCAGAATTGCAAAGCAGCTCGGAGCCAGAGATGCCTAGTGCAGGTGCTTAGGAGGCAGGAAGGAAGGGCAGGCCTCCATAATTTAAAGATGCATGAGATCAGATGCAGTGAGACCCTGAATTCTCCCACATTTTAATAATTCCCATGTCCTCCTAGATAGCAGCCTCCAAAGAGAGGTCCAAATTATCCAGGCCCACTCTGTTGCCTGTGCATAGAGCCTGGATGGCTGCCACACGGCACTACCCCCTTTCCTGTAAGCCAGGCCCTTCCCAGGCCACTTGCCAGTGCACACCAGAGACCTAGCAATGGCCAGGCCTCACCAGACATCAGCCCCGGCTGTGCTTGCAATCCTGGCCTGACCACGGACAAGCCCAAAGCCATTGGTGGGGGGCAGGGGGTAACGTTCCTCCCGCCTCTGACTTGGTATGGCAGCCTCTGGAGAAGCATAGGGCCTCACACATGTCTGCCTCACTTCCGGTGCTCCTACTGAGGGGCCTTGGTTGGGGATGTTTCTCCACTTCAGTGCCTTCCATCCCAGCCCTACCCATTCCTCCTCCCCATATCCCCCAGGCCCACAAGGAGGCGGGAGCCTGGCACTCAGCCTCTGGGCAGCAAAAGGACCCCATCTGTGCTGTGTTCCTCTACCTTCACCACCATCGCTACATGGGAAGAGGGAACTTTAGGCCCTCTGCCCCCTGCCTGCACTGTCTGTTGCAGTACTTGAAGTGACTCTCCATTGCTGTGTTCACTTTGCCACACTGTCCCGCTTACCCAACACCCAGCAGCTCAGCAGGCCAGGACCCAGGCCGTAGGCCCCATCGGGGGCTGCCTCCACCTCTGCGCATTTAGCACTTCTCTAGTCAAGGCCCGAGGCCTCACTCCGGCGCCTCTTGGGCTGTGGCTTGGGCTGCAGGGCTCCTGCTCCAGCCTTGGCCCTGTGTCATCCTTAGATCCCCCTAGACAGAAGTCAGAGGGGAGGATGAGGAGCCCTGGCTCCTCCAGAGAGAACACCAGGCTCCTATTTGCAACACCTAACACGGGGAAGCTTGCTTTTTTGATTAGATGATGAACCGTTTTGTTTGCTGATTTTTTCTGTTTTGTTTTCTATTTCAAGAATACCAAATAAAATGGATACAGAATAACATCAGGGAGCAGTTGGTATTGTATCTCCCCAACTGGCCCTTAGGCCAGGTTTGACCCCACACACTGTGGTGTGAGAGCTAGAAGCCAAGCTCACCGTTCCTCGGAGGAACTGGGCACAGGGAACACGTTACAATAAAAATAATCAGTAAAAACTGACGAACAGGGAAGAACTAGAGTCCACATGTGCTGAGCACTGCACAGTGATCTCATTTCATCTTCACAGCAGCCCTGAATGTCTTCACTCCTTCTAACCTTGTTAGATATAAGAGGTAGAGAGGGTTTGGATAACTCGCCCAAGGCCATGCAACTTGCGTAGCACATCCAAGATGAAAAGTTCTTGCCCACCACATTGTGACACCTTATTTGACTCTAAGAAACATGGATCTAAAATCTTCTCATTCAAGATGAGACATGTCTCCACTGTGCTTTGGGATCCCAGTGTGTAGGGCAAAGTTGAAGAAGAGGGTCTCTTCTAGGAATGCATCATCTACCTGTTTAATTTCCTACAGACTGTTGGCTGGTGAAACATTGGGAAATAGCACACATGGCAGGGGCAAGACATCAACAAGGAAGTGAGGAAGAAGAGACAAAGAATATGGCCTCCTAAAGTTCACAACCTAGAGACCACAGTGAAGTCCGCAGCCCTGACCACAGTTGTGAACACCACAGTGAGGAAGACCATGAAGCTGAGGACCGCAGCCGTGGAGCCCACAGTCATGAAGAACTTCTCTTGGCAGCCCCAGTAGCAACCGGAGGAGACTCTTTGGGCTGTGGGCTGCAGCTCTAAAAGCAGCAGGGAGCTCTCCCTGTATGCGGTGACCTTATGACTGCATCTGCTTGTGAGCAAGCGAGACACTTATCCCCACGTCACCTAGGCAGTAGTGAATCTCCAGAAGTTCTAGCTAACAGACTAACCACATTGGACAAAAGTTTCATCCTGGGATTAATTTGTTGTATCAGGTTTATCAAAACAGATTCCTTAATAGTCTCATGCAAGAAATAGCCTCCTCGCCTGTAGCGCAGAGGATAATAGCAGTCTTCATCGGTGATGCTCCCTCCTCCGTCTCGGCCTTTTGTTTTCTGTATGCTCCTGAGGTTTGGCCTGAAATTAGAGAAGGGCTGTGCTGATTGGTAAAAAGCAAAATGTGAGAAATCTGCGTGAGTTTGTTCCGGAAAATCACAGTCAGCACAAAAGAACCCCTCTCAGTGTGCTTCAGGTTCAAAGAAGTGTTTAGAAAGAGACACCCAGGTGATGGCCAGAGGCGTGAGATTTGGTTTCCCTGGACGTCTATCTGAAGTTCCGAGAGGAAGGTCGGAAGAATGCAGCAGTGGGGAAAGAAGATGACCCTGATCCCTTGGCAGGAGAGCCAGCCCGCTTCACTGTGGTCCGCACTGAGGAAGGGCCAGGCCCAAACTGGGTCAGCCAGGCACCAGCGTGTGACAGGGACTCGGGGTCTGGTTTCTACCTCGTACGTTTGTGAATGCTGCTACGGGCAGCGAGGGGACTCATGTGCCCACACGCACATGGGTTTTCCTGGTTGGAAATTCTGTGTCTCCTGAGTGTTTGGCTGTCACAGCTCTGTCCTTGTTCGTGATGTCTCTCCTCTCACACCCTGGCAGCTGCCGCCTTCATGATGTCTCACCTGCAGCTGGGAGGGACACACAGCTGGAGTCTCACAACCTTTGCCAAGGCAGAGACGGCTTCAGGAGCCCCTCCGAGACCTCCAGTCTCCGCAAAGGACAGCCACAGGGTCTGGCACCAATGCCACTTTGCAGCACTAAAGCTGCTCGTGAGGGTGCAGCACAGCCCTGGCTCCCTGATACAGCTGCCCACATCCCAGCCTTCTCAGCAGGGGAGAAACATTAAGCTTAGGCACTTTTCATCTTGCTGAAAATCATTACAGGGCACCATCAGCAGTGATGATGGCAGTTGATATTAATCAAATAGTAATAATGGCTAATGTTTATTAACTGCTTTATTTGGGGGCAGACTCCATCTTGTCTATTATAACTTTCACCACAGCCTCTCAGGAATTATTCTGCCTACAGATGAGACAGACTGGCAAGCTATGTATTTCACCTAAGGTCACTCAGGTAGCTAGTCTTACAGACACAACCTGAACCCAAGTTCCACCTGACTTCCAAGCCTGCATTTTTGGTGATTCGTTCAACCCCTTGCTTCTCCAAACACGCCTCGAAAACACAGTGCATTTGGTTTTCGAAGTACCTGTCATATATGGAATGCGAAGCATTATATCATTTGCATGTTCTAGTGTCAATAAGTGTACACTAAAAAAAGAATTTGAATTTCAAAGTCCATGTGAAAGATGTGCAGCAGATTATTACAAACCGAATTTCTATTCGTAAGTATTTCCGAAAAATAAATTTGCAAGCCTTGAAAATCAGAACTGTTGCAGTTCTGTGCACTGACACTGCTGTTCTCTCCATTTCCAGAGGTCTGTGTCTTATACCTGTACTCCTGGTGACTGGTGCTATGGTGGAGCTTAAGAACACAGGTCTCAACCGCAGTCGAAGCCAGTCTTGATAAGGGAAATTGTGTGTGCACAGGGAAGATGTGAAGCTTGCATTCGTTAGGAAAAAAAAGTGTCACCCAGATAGCCCATCACCCGGGAATGTAGCAATGTTCCTCTCTACCTGGTGCTGCCCATGAAAGTTTGGCGTGGTCGTGTCTGTCTGGAGCCCCCATTTCTTTATTTGTGCAGGAACAACTGGCTGTCACACGCAATAATTTCCTGCAGTTCCTCTTGTGATCCAAACAATAGACAGGAAGTTGCTTTTACAGCTACTTAGTCAGGGACCCGTTTGCAGAGGACTTACAACTTCCTATTGTTTACCACTGAAGCATTACGTGACTGTTGCCATTGTTAGTTTTAAGACAAACCGTGGTTGTTTTCTTGAACACTCTGTGTCACCAGAACGTTACTGAGGCCTTATAATGTTAAGCTGGCCCCACTCTCCAAAGCAACCAGGGAAAGATGTATATTTTCAGCCCTACAAGTGAGATGACCACATTGTGGAGAAGACTGGCAACCTCAGCTTGCTCAGGTCAGGTCCTCATTCACCTCTCAGTGTACCAAGCTTTGAGGCTGTCTGACCAGGCTCTTCTCTTCCAGCAGCAGCTGGAGACTCTCACTGGACAGGTACTCATTATGGACTCTCCAAACGCTCTTGGACTCTTGGAGTAGAAACAAGCTCAATGTCAGGGACAGCCGTGGTGGGCGTGTAGCCAGCCGTCACTGTCATAAACCCAGGGAAAGGGGAGAAAAGATTCTTGAGGAAACTTATTTTGACACTTTGGTCTTTACTCTTCCTCCCTTTCTGAACATAAGTGATGCTTCCTACAAGCTTTCTCCTTTTCATGAAGTAAGAACCTCTCAGTAAATGGGTCTTTTCATGCTCCTGCAGATAAAGGGGACCCAGGACACCCCATCTTCCCATTTACCTTTCAAATTCATGTTCTTTTGTGCAGATGGGATCATTAAAGAGAAGAAGGTATATATGTAGCAGCATGGCATGGGCGAGTTTGTATGAGAGTGTGTGTGTGTGTGTGCATGCGCATGTGTGTGCGTGTGCATGTGTGTGTGTGTGTGTGTGTGTGTGTGTGTGTGTGTGTGCTGGAGGTGGGGAGCTATGAGCTGTAGTCGCCTAAGGGCAGACACTCGCCATGGCCTATTCTAGGACAAAGACAGTGCTCAGAATTTCCTTTTTTAGTTGATTAAAATGGGTCAGTTGAGAGATGAGGCTGCCTCCTAGAGCCAGGCTAATTTTTATTAATTTCTATAGTATCCCATGGTCCAATTTTCTGTGAATAAAGCCACAGACAATAAATAAAATGTTTACGTAGTGTCTTGGTCACTTTCCCATCACTGAGACAAAATACTCAACACCCACAGCTTAAAGGAAGAGAGGTTCATTTGGATCAGTTTCCAGTGTGTTCAGCCCAAAGTCAGCTGGTTCCAAGGCAGAAAGAGCCTGGTGGAAGGGCCTGGTAGAGGGCAGCTGTTCAACCCGCCGCAGCAAGGCAGCAGAGAGGTAAGAGGAGAGCTTCCAAGTCTCACCTCAGGGACCCGCCCTGCTGGTCAGGCCCTACCTCAAACAGGAAGATTTGCCGGCACATTTTAGATCTACACCATAACATCTCACTACAGTCAGGAGGAACTTCTATGAAGAGAATTTCTCAAATTATAATTCATAAGTGACTCAGGAACAGCATGTTGGTTTAGCTGCATCTGCAAAAAATAAAAATGGTCTCTCCTGAAGACCCCCCCAAGGCTCTGAGCCCCTGAATCTTGAAGACAGCTAACTCCACCAGGAGCTCATTGTGACAGTGTGACAACAGATGCCTAAATTTCAGGAAGGCACCAGAGCCACGCCTGGTCTTCTTCAAGGGACTATGGAAACTAATGCTGGAACAGCAGGAGAAATGTGGAAGAAAAGTGACTACACCTGCATGTCTCTTAGAACTAGAAGACGCCCTGCTGTTTCTGGGTGGCTGCTACCTGACTTTTGGTGATTTGAAAGTATCTGGGGAACTAGGAAGCACAATGCCCACTTTCGCTCATTCGATCGGCAATTACTGAATGGTGCACAATGATGCACTAGGCTTCAGGGCTGGGGACACAGACTTGCACCCTGCTCTCCTGTTGAACAGAGACAGCAGCCATCTACAAATGAGTGTGCAATGTGTTAGATATCCTGAAGTGCTAACCAGCAAAGTGATAAAGGGGAACAGGATACATCAGAGTCAAGGTCAGAAACGTGGCCAAGGCATATAGTGACTGCCTTGTCCCCGTTTGCTGAGACTGAAGCACAAAACTGACCACCAGGAGAAAGTGACTCTCGAGGGAAACTCAGAAGGGTGGAGAGTTAAAAAGCCAGGAGGGTATATGGAAAAGAACACTGTGGCAGCTCTGCACTAGCCAGGTTGGTGTAGCATGATATTTATTTATCCGCTGATTGTGTAAAACTTACATATGATTTTCCCTTTATAAATTCCTTAAACTGGAAGAACACAGAAAGAAATCATGGAAGAAAATACTATGTTTAATTCTTAACACAGGTGTGATGATAAAAGAGAATTGCACGGAAAGCTCTAGTAAGTGAGCTCCTGGCCACTTATGACCAGTTTGCAGACAGAAGAACCGCACGACCCAGGAATGGCCATGCTGCTACTCGGCCTTGGCCACTGTCACCCTCACAGGTGAGGACTGCCAGGAAAAAGGCAAGGCCATAAGTAAGCCAATGAGCTGCCTAACCGGGGCTGCTCAGAAAGACAGGGTCAGGACGCTACTTTCAGCTCCGTGTTCAGCCAGGTGCCCAAGGCCAGCCATTGGACTGGTTGCTCAGTCAATCTTTTCCTGGCCCACAGGTTCTTCTAGATTACATTCTCTTCCTTTTATGTTCCATGCTTTCACCTGTCTCCCTTCAGTGAGATACACCATCAGATGGGCTTCCCTAACAAGCATTTAGGGAAAGTCGTATCAGTGAGACTGCCATGGTAAGAAGTTTCCTTTTACTCTCAAGCCCGAGGCCTGCCTTCTACCAAAACCTACCCCGATCTGCCATAGGAAGCTGTTCTCCCACACAGGTGTTGTGCACAATGGTGGTCAATTGACCAATAGTGGTCAATTTCCAGACCAAAAGCTCCTTAAGAAAGAGTTCGGTCTGATTCACCTTTCATGTATTGGCCGTGCGCTCTAGAGTTTTATTCTGTGTGGAAAGACAGAAATCCATCGCTTTAGTAGCTGTTTAAAAAATGCTACAGAAAAAATGAAGCAATGTGTGCATAATATTTAAATAGAAATATCTTTCTGAAATCAAGGTGCAACGTTTTACTTCAAATTTACTCTTGCTTCAAATCACGAAGCCCCGTGAGCAGTCCTGTTCTTTCACCCTGTGATTGTGCGTTTGGGCTTTCCCATGAAATATTTGACAAAAGAACAAAAGTGGTGATGGTACTTTTAACTACAATGGAAAAATCCAAGAACAGGGATGTGTTAGAGAAATCACTGCAAATCTACTTGCTGAAATATTTTACAATAATTAGAAATGGTAATAGTCTATAAACTACCAAAACTATCTTCAAAATTAATGCCAGGGAAATCTATAGAAGGAAAATGTATTTACAGGACCAAAATACACAAATTACACTCACAAAGATTATTAAGGTAGATATTAATTGAGTTTGTTTACAGTTTTTTTTTAATTTCTTATATTTATAACATAAAAAGGGAGATTAATGTTCTTTCTTTTCCTGTTTTGAGTTTACACTTTATTTTATAGAGAATTACACTTCAGATTTCTTCACAATTGTTAGTGTTTGTGTTTGCAGTAGAATTTCAAAAGGAGTAGGGTGAGCAGTGGAGAAAATTCTCCAGAAAAACATCAAAATGTGCTAAACTTCAAAGTCATTTGTGTCTTAGAGTGGGTCCTTTTAACTTTGCCCCACTGAGTTCAGGCATCTTTCCTTTTTCTCTGAAAACCAGAACACGGCACTTTTATAGCAGCCATAAACCCTGAACTGTTGGATGGCGGAGGCAGGGGATAGGCACGACTCTTGCCACGTCAGCCAGGGGAAGGAGGGCAACAAGGACACCCTCCCTTGCGGGAGGGGCACACCGAGGCCTGACCAGCAAAGCCTTCTTCAGAGGACATTCCAGATTTGTTACAGTGATGCCTGCATTTCTGTTGGGCTTAACATTTTCTTCCACAAATGACACCTCTAGTTGAACTTCTTGAAATGTAGATTGCTGGGCTTGATGCCTCCCTCAAAGCTGCTAACGTCTTAATAATCCATTAGTAACTCACAGGACGAAGTAAAGTCAGTGAGGTGTCCAAAGGCCAGCTTCTGATCGCCTATCATCCTGATGCCTGGCCCTGTGCTCGGTGAGGCAGAGACAAGGAAGACAGAAGATGTCCTGCTATAGAACTGCTGGTGGCACTGACAGCTGGAGCCAGTCAGCCCGGCTGTGTCCCTCACCCAACCTGGGAAAGCCAGATGGAAGAGCAAAGAAGCAAAACTTAGTCTACGCTGGGGTTCCTGTAGAAATAGTAACCAGACAGCCAGGCCCTTTTCCTTTTTCAAGCCCAGATACCGGGAGGCACCCTGCTGCCTTCTGACATGCTCCTTAACATGTTACTGGTTGGGGTACTGGATTTGAAATGCACATGTATGAGCAGTGACAGCTGCATTCACACAGCCTTCCTCCATGGACGTCAACCTGGGCACCGCTGACATGTCCCTGATGTAATGACAGGTCTGCATTGTTACTTCATGGGACCATGAGGTAGAAGATTCTAAAAGTGACAAATGATTAGCTAGTAATGATTCAGCTCAGCTTA
The DNA here is from genome assembly GCA_004026905.1 of Hystrix cristata. Lineage (NCBI taxonomy): Eukaryota > Metazoa > Chordata > Mammalia > Rodentia > Hystricidae > Hystrix > Hystrix cristata. The sequence continues at coordinate 62,839 of PVJO010006071.1, read as the reverse complement.
CAGGCAAAGCTGTATCCAGTTCACAAAACCATGTCATAACTATGCATAAATAAATAAGTATTGGGCTCCTTCAAGGGTATTGTCTTAAGAATTAAGTTTTGGCATTCGATTACCAAGTGATAGCCCACTGTCATGCTTGAGCTTGCTGGGCTCCTGCCATGACCTGTCAGAACCTTGCAGGGATTTGGGTGGTCCTATACTCAGGGGGAGACCTGGAAACTCCAGAGAAATCCTCCACCTTCAAAAGTCTGCACTCTCAAAGGTTCTGAACCACTTCTTCAGGATCCTGCAGCTCTAGAAAGTGCCTTTCCTCTGAACCTGTGCCCTGCAGCCAATGCAGGATCCACCACCTCCACCCTTCCTCCTTGCCAACACTTGCTGTCCCTGGGAGAAGCAGCCCTCACTGCACATTCACAAATACACAAAGCTGAAAACTATAATTATATGTCTCACAAAACTCTGTAACTCTCTGTGAATTGTGTAGGTTTTACACTGAAAAACTAAACTAAAACTAAAACTATAAAACTTCTAAGAGAAGAACATAATGGTCTTGGGTTGGACAAATACTCCTTATTTGTCTATCAATGGCACAATTCCCACAAACAGCCTCATATTTAGAGTTCATCAAAATTAAAACATTCTGATCATTAACACTTTCAACAGAAATGAGAAAGAGAGAGAGAGAGAAATCATAGACTAGAAGGGACTGTTTGTAAATCATCTTCAATAGAAAAGTGGTATTTAAAATAAAGAATTCTCAAAACTCTATGTTAAGAAAAAAAATCCAATTCTTTAAAATGAGCAAAATATGTCAACAGATATTTTGCCAAAGAATACAGACAAATAGCAAATATTCAACATCACTGGTTATTAAGCAAATGCAGATCAGCAGCATATGAGATACGATCACAAACCTGTGGGTGGGTGAAATCAAAACAGATCATATCAGGTGTTGCTGAGGATGTAGAGAAGCAGGGACTTTCATATACTGCTGATGGGAAATTAGCATGGTACAGCCCTTTTGGAAAATAGCTTGGCAATATCTTAAAAAGACAAATGTGTGGCTAGCATATCACCCAACTTCTCCACTGATATTTACCCAAGAGAAAAAAATGAATATATATGTGTGTGTGTGTGTGTGTGTATATATGTGTGTGTGTATAGAGAGAGAGAGATACACAACACAAAAGCTTGTACGTGAATGTTCATTCCAGCTATACAGATATGATTGAAACATACAGTGAATGCTTAAAGAAAAATTCATTACAATAAAAGGCACATTGTCATTAATCCCCCTTGAAATGCTGTCCTTCACATACCTTATCCCATTCTTCTTGCCACTTTCTGAAGCAGTTCTGGAACTTCTCCTTTATGAGTGTCTTTAGTTGTGCTGTCATGTCTACCTCCATGTCCTGAATCCATTCACAACACTTGAGGTTAATGGTAGTTTTGAAAGAGCCGGATGTCACACAAAGCCAGATCTGGTGAACAAGATGAATGAGGACATACTGTCATGTTTTCATGAACCAACTTTTCTATTGGATGACACTTGACAGCACCATTCACCAATTTTTTTTTTTATCATGCCTCATAAAGAAACTCAGAAAGAAGACTTCTGGAACTGCTTCACAAAGTGGCAAGAACGAAGGGATAAGTGTGTTTGAAGTGGTGGGGAGCATTTTGAGGGTCACTAATGGCAATGTGTCTTGTGCTATAATAATGTGTAAAAATCTAAGCATGTGTTTTGATTGTACCTTATATTTATAATAGCCCAAACCTACCAATGATGACCCAAATATCCATCGACAGGCAAGAAATTGACTCACTGCTCAGTAACAGAAAGGAATGAACTATTGATACAGACCATAACTTGAGTCTGTCACAAATAAGTTTGCTAAGCACAAGAAGTTACACCCACAAAAGCACACGCTTTCTGATTTCATTCATATAATATTATAGCAAATGCAAACAAATGTGTATTTAGATTAGTAGTTGTCTGAAGACAAAAGTGGGGTTCTGAAGAGGCTGGAGAGAGATCACAAAGAGACACACTTTCAGAGGTAATCAATATGTCTATTACCTTGTTTATGGCGATGGTTTCACAGAAATACACTTGTCAAACTCACCAAATTATACATTTTAAGTATGCACAGTTTATTGAATGGGATTATATGTCAATCATTCTCTTCTCAAAAGTAGCTTGTCTGGTAGAAAATAAAAGACTCAACACCTAGATAGGGTGAAATGAGGTAATGGGCTGTGAGCAGATTGGAGGAGCTGCTAGCGGACACAGGGCAATGGAGTCTGTGCTGCGTGAGGGGCTGCCATGTTCAGGGGTCTGACACGGGGACATACAGATCAGGGCAGAGCTGGGTAGGACAGTGTCTCAAAAAGTTGTTGTCATGGATTCTGGCTTCTGATTATCTGGTTAACATTGACTGGTATCTTATTATTTTCCACACCCAATGAATGCTTGATTTGCATCGCATATGGTAATAGCACCTACTAAGCCCTTCGATAATTGATGAGAGAAACCACCTAGTTTTCTTCAGTTTCCTTCTACTGCTAAGAAGAACAAGGTTCAAATGACTAATCTGCATGGAACACAAAATAATGATAACCATCCTAATTAACAATTTATATTAATAGAACCTTTTTTCTAAGTAGCTGAACACATGGAAAATACCAGCTTCTTGCAGTTTTGCAGTGGGCAGAAGGAGAAAGCAAGAGCCAGAAGAGAAGAGGGTGTCTCTCTCTGCATCTGGTTTGTGTGCATCCTGCAACCCTCCCAGACACCAGCAAAGGCTGCACCCACTAGGGCACAAAGGAGGTGACTGGGACCAGAAGACAAAAGACTAATTCCATAGGGCCACCTCCAGAGAATGATGCTTCTCATTTACTACTCAGGACAAGATAGCAAGGACCAGACAAGGACGGGACAAATACTGATCATACACTAGGCCCCATCACATGGCAGTGGTTAGGCAAAGACAGCTCTGTACAGCACACTGCCTGCAAAACACGGTGAGTGTGTCTGGTCCGCAAAGGCAGGGAGCCACTCACAGCTTGTGAGAACTGGTGCTGGAGTGGCCAGATGATCGGTGCTCTCATGCCTTGCGCTCTCATATGCCCTGTCATTTGTTCCCCGTTTGTAGGGTGACAAGTTGCAAAAATGGACATCTTAACATTCAGAAGACAGAGCCGCCTGTTTGGCGCCTGACCTGAAGGCACTTGAAAGCACAGCCGGCCCCCGTGACTGCTGTATCCAGTGCAAGTGACTAGAGAGGACAGAACTGGCTCTGCCCACTGGGGTCCCACAGGACCTGGCTACTCCATGGTCCCTCAGCTTGGGTGATGTGGCTCCCACCCTGTCTCGGGTGGGCCATAGCCTTTCTGAGTGACATCCCAGGACATCATCTGCTAGATGATCCCAGAGACATCCTCTTCCTCCTTCAGACTGCAGCAGTCAACACAATCGACAAACTGCCCATGGACTCTCTTCTCAAGAGCTCAGCCTCTTGCCCACCAGCTGTCACCCAGTTCTCACTAGGCAGTACCAAATGGCCATGGAGGCCCTCCTCCGGGACATGGGATCTGTACACTCTACCTGCAGACACCTCCGTTGTGGCCGTGGGATAAGAGGACTTCCAACACGGGCACGTGTGCCAGATTACCGTCGGCCAGGTGGTGGCGCTGCTGCCCTGAGGCATCGGAGGCCATTTCCACCGCGTGCTCCTCCCAGGAGCTTAATCATGGGACTTGGCCCTCTCAGCTCACCTGGAGCGGTCTTTTTCTTCCTTTGCTTCACATATGGTGAGTGTTGGGCGCACTATTGCAATTGTCAAAGCACCAGAAATGGGACTTTTTAGCCAAATTCTATAGGGTTTCCCCATTTGCAAAATTGAAATAGAGCAGCTGAGATAGATTCAATACATTCCTCTCAGCAACTAGGCCTTCCCCACTATAAGACTAATCATGACAATCCTATTAAAGTCTTAGGGAAACTTTATGGTAATTTAAAATAATGTCTGTGCAATTTATTTTTCTAATTATTTTATGACTCAAGTTTTTTAAGAATATAATTGTACAGAGCTGAATTGAGATGAATGGAAGATTTCTTTATTTTTTCCAGCTCTGATAGGCTGTGTTTAAAAATACACACCCTCTACTTGTCTCCCTTTACATTGGGAGTCACCATCTTTATGTCCTGATGCTCACTGTGCCCAGTCTGAGGCTTGTGAGTTGCCCAAATCTCCGCCATCTGTTTCCCTCTGCCACGAGTGTCCCAGCTCCTTCCTCTCCCACCCTCAGTGGCACATTTCTCTTTCTGCAGCCAGCTGAGTTTTCACCACCAAGACAGTCTGTTCCATTTCTCCAGCTCACGTCCACTAAGATCCTTTCTTCCTCATTGCTTCTATTTGCTGGCATCACATATCTAAGTAATAAATTATTTCCATTTGAGTCTTCAATGTTATTTCCTTTCAATTGGTGTAGTTTGTAAGGCCAAAGCTTACAAAGGCCTAGACTTTATCCTTCCATCATTCTTCTTATTAGAAGAATTAGCACCACTGAAAAGGAAGGCACAGAGAAATTCTCCTGAGACATGAATTTGTCTTCTGAGATGAAGAGAACAGTGAGAGAAGGTGAACACACATGGAGGTTCATCCTTCATTTAAACCGAACTGAAATCGTATGTAATCTTTAGCTCTTACACACTTGGTAGGATAGCACCCAGTTGGTAACATGCAGAAAGCCCTTCTCATTTACACACAAAACTCACTAATCAGACAGGAGAGACTGATGCTATACTCAGTGCCCAAAATTATAGCAAATGGTACAAAGACCTCTGAGCTGTACACAGAGCAAGTCAGGGAATTTGAGAAACAGACGGGAAATGAAAGACACTGCATATCATCCTGCACTCCCATTATAGGCCAACAAGTGGCAGGAGGTGCTTTGGGGGAAGCTGTTCCCCAGAGCCCAGCCCAGGGGGAACATGGAAAAAAATTTAACTCCATGCCTATGAGTCCAACCAGAGGCAGTGAGGCCTACTGAATTCCAGTGGACACTGCTGGAAGTGTAGGATGGTGCAGAGCTGAAGTCTCATCCCAACCTCACCATTCAATCCTGAAGCTCACTACGGCAGACAAAGATGGAGACAATTCCTTGGTGACTCCCAGTCCAGCCCTGGCTAAAACCCCTTGACCTCCAGGGTCTATGTAGGCAAAGCCCTCCAAGTCAGAGGATTTACCAAAAGACTTATTTCTTCCTTCCTCTTTCCGTCCTAACATCTCTTCTCCCAGCCCTAACTCAAGGTCTCTCTGAGGATCTGGGCAAAGCAGAATGGAGATTGAGCCCAACTTGCTAGGCTCGCCATCACAAACTGCCTCATGAAATAATACAGGACCGTGCAAAACTGCTCTGGGTCACCTGTTTGTGTTTGAAGAAACAAGAAACTCAGTTGTGGGAGAATCCTTGTATCTTATTACTGGGCAGAAGTAAAGATTCATGCATCCCACATTCAAGTAAAGTCATAATTGCATGTGTATTTCTGTAAGTATCATGTGAAATGTATTTTAAAGTGCCATTCCCTGACACTTAAGGAGTCTCCAAGGAGGATTAGGCATTAGACCAACTGTAGGGAGGCACATCTAGATATTCAGAATAACCTGGGGCTGCAGGTCATCAGAGATCATGATTGCGTCTCACCAGACCAGAGCTCGGAGGGCTCAGGGCATCTGCCCAAGGTCACATGTCCAGCGGGCCTAGCTAGACTCAAATCCAGGCATTCTGCATGCATTCTTCAAGCACATGGTAAGGAATGGGGAGTGGATGTGTTTGCCTTTCGTGGACAGGAAGCAAGGGATGAACTGGGTGACAGCACATAAAGAGCACAGGGGTTGACCAAACAAGTGGCTTCCAGAATGTTGGATGTCTGAGTGTCCAGCTGAGAAATCCATACTTGGTCCTGAAGCTCATGAGGAACTACTAAATGGCTCAGAGTAGGACCATGCTGGGATCAGTACTGTCCCTCAACACTGATCTGCCTGGTGCAGGGCATGTGAGGGACACAGTAAAGAAGGGACCAAGAGCAAGAAGAGTGGATGATCTCAGGCAACATTGGAGAGACACCAGCTCCCACTGAAGATTGAGGACATAAGGCCTGGGAGAAGCAAACATCCTAATTTCTCTCCTTTTTTCCTATGTTCCAGGGGTGGCAAGCCAATGGCACATGTGTTGTGTTTTTCTTTTGAGCCAAAAGATGTTAATGTATGAGTTGTTTTTTCTAAACTAAAACTTCAGTATTCGGGTTTAATTGCAATGTTGGCACTTTGTGATAAATAAGTGGGTTTGGGGCTGCAGTTTGGGCACTCGGTCTCTAAAAGTGTTGCCATCACTAGTCTGTGGTGAGATGAAGAAGTTACGTTAGGTTCTCTGCTAAGTTAAAGGTTATAAAGTTAATTTCACTAGGAATATCTTTGAGAGCTGCTGTGTGTGCTGAAACAACAGGCTGAGATCTCCAGCTACCCCTGATTTGCACTGCAGTTTGCCATATTTACTACTTTCATGAACATCTTTACTTTATCCTCACAGCGACTATGAAGCATATTCCAAGTGAAGATATTCCTTTTTCATAGATGATTTAACAAAAGCCTTCTCAAAGTATAAAGTATACAAATGTCTCGGGGCTTTGTCTTTTAGTCTAAGAAATGACATTCTGACATGAGTGAGGTCCAGATTGCAGACAAGAAGTCCTGTCATTTATTCTCTCTGTGATCTGTCTTTTCTTCCCCTTCATTGCCTAGCTAGGTGACACAAGGAGATACAGAAGGGAGAATCGAAAGACTAGAGCACAGGTCACAAGATTGGTCCTGGAGGGGGTCCAATCCAAATGCTTCCAAATGCTCATCTGTCAGCCAGTGCTGTGAGTTGTGCAGCATAATGAGAGGACCTAACTGTGCAAGGCATCAGAGAACAGGCCTGGGCAGTCACAGCCACAGCCACCCTGGCCTGGGAGCAGGGGCAGCAGCCAGGGAAGATTCCTCCAGGAAAAACTGCTGGTATTTGACGGAAAGAGAAGTGAGAATTAGGTAGGAGAAGAAAGAGAAAGACATCGAGCAAGGCAGAAGCAGGTCACAGCAAGAGTCAAGTAGCGAGCATCTTGGAATCAGAAAGATCGAAGCCAGAGCACAGTGGAGGAGCTCCAGGGAGCTGGCTGGCTGGACACCAGGTAAAATTGGCCTTACACTGCAGGAATGCACAGGGCGGCCAGCACCCTCCAGGAAAAGAACGCTGTGGAAGAGGAGGGAGATCAGAGGCAAAGGCTTAGCTACAGCATAAATTCACCAAGTAGTTCATTCATCACACACTACTCAAGTTTTCAAAATTCAGGGTTCAGTTGTGTTTCTAGCAAAATAATAGGGCACTGTTGCTGTGTGAGAGTGGATAACCTGAGCCCAAACTGCAGTTCAAAATTTGCCTTTTGGAAAAACCAATGAACAATTTCCTCCCAGACATTAAAATGTGAACATTGAAATACTATTTGTAAATGAGGGGAGGGGGGGACAAAGAACCATGGGAACCTGGGCTGTGCCCTTCCAAGTGCTGTGAAGCTCCATCAGGGCAGCAGTATAAGAAGTGGAGCCCGTAGGAGGTGGGCAGACCCTACAGCGGGGGCTGGAGAGGAGGGCACAGGAAGAGGCATCATCTTTATCCATTGCCAGAGGCTGAACCTGTTGGTGCCTGGAATTGGGCCTCCCAGCCTCCAGAACTGTGAGGGAGAAATTCCTGTTCTGCGTAAGGCACCCAACCTGGGGTTGACTGAGACAGGGAGGAGGCCCCACTGGGTCCCAAAGCAGAGACTGGCACAGAGTGAGGCTCAGGCTCCTCCCTCCCCCAATTCTCCCACTCAGCATTATGCAGCCCAGTCTGCAGCATGGCTCTGGGTCTGCTCACGTCACAGCCCCAGCAGCCAGAAGGGACACCAGAAGCAAGAAGTCCTGGGCAGAGACCAGAGAGAAGTAGGAGGACAGGGTGTCAGCCAGCTGGGGCCACAAGCACCAAGTTCACCTCAGTATCTCCTGTTTGTCTACCCAAGATGTTTCCAATAATTCTGTTTTCACGTACATGCACAGATAGACTTGTCCGGTCAGATAACTAGCACCTTGTGCCTGGGTTGTCCTACAGCATTCCTGTTGCCCACCTGACGACAGCTACAGGTGGAATAGGGCAGGGATAAAGAGAAAGAGACAACAGCACCAGCTGCTGGAGGAAGCCACCATACTTGAGGGAATGTGCAGTTTCTGGAGAGGGTTTATATCTGTCTTGCAGGCCTAGTTATAAAGCTATTAGCTGGTTGATTGCTTTGTTTTGTTCTTCGAAAGATAGCCTTTCTCCCTGTCTACTCTTGGTGCCTCTTTCTGGCAACTCCAGGGGGATGAGTGGACAGAGTCCACTGTCAACATTTGGCCTTGACAAGTAGGGCCTTTGGCTGCTGCAGTGCACACCTACAAGCCTAGCTTCTGCTAGGGGGACATCGGGGGCCCCAGATGCCGGGTCTGCTGTCTGAGCTTGTGCCCAGCCCCAGGTGCTATGGAAGACCCAGTGTCCAAGGCCAGCAGTAGAGACAAAGGGACAGAAGGATGAATGTAGCCGGGAATGACAAAGGGAAGGAGCAAGAAGAAGCCAGGGCCTCCAGCCCTCTTCAGTCAGCATCCTTTTAAGGATTGTGAAATTCATTGTAGGGAAACCGAGGCAAAGGCTGGTACAGTTGCAAGCTCATAGGTCTTGCCCTGTCCCTTTCTTGGAAACAGCACCACTCCAGACGTTCCTTGGCTTGTGGGATCAGCCCCATTTCTGCCTCTTCCTTCGCATGACTTCCCCCTTCTTCTCCCTGGTGTCTCTTATGAAGATACACATCATTGGATTTGCAACCACTATCATAATCTAGGAAGGCATCATCTTAATATCCTTAACTTAATCACTTCTGCAAAGACCTTTTCTCCCAATTGCAAGGTCACATTCACATGTTCCGAGGGCTGGGATGTGGACAGCTCTTATGGGGCCACAATTCAACTCACAGCAGCATCTAAGGTTTTGGTGTGAGGAGCCAGGTGAATGGTGATATCGTGTGCAGAGAGGGTGATTTGGAAATCAAAGGAGGGGGAGGGAGAAGGGAAGCTGGCAGAAGGACCACAGAGTTTCTGTCCTGGCCTTGTTCAGTTTGAAATGTGCGTTGGGTGTCCAAGTGAAGTGTGAGGCAGGTGTGCACTTGTGTCAGATGTGACTGAATGGATTGTGTGACAGGCCCGGGACCGGGTGGAGATTCAGAAGAGGGAAGACAAAATCCTTGCAAGCCACCATTTTGACCCTTTAGCAGTGGAGGAGCCAGCAAATTCCATCAAGAAGGAACAGGAAGAAGAAAGCCAGGTGAGTCTTTAGTGACACAGAAATAAAGAAAAAGTGTTTCAAGGAGAGAGAGAGCAACTGCTTTTGAAAAATCACGTAAGCCAGGCGTAGTGGCTCATGCCTGTAATCCCAGAACTCTGGAGGCTGAGACAGGAGGAGCGCCATGATTTCAAGGCCAGCCTGGGCTATATAGTGAGGCCCTGTCTCAAAAAATCCACAAAAAAGAAAGGAAAAGAAAAGAGAAGAGAAGAAAAGCAAAAAATCAAGTAAGATGAGAACACCAAACTAACAACTGGCTTGGGAAGATAAAACTCTCAAATTAAAAATAATTACAGGAAAGCCAACACACACATAGCATTGGGCATGAAGGAGGGACATGCAGATGAAAGCAGCTGGCTCTTACCTGACGGAGGCTGGACTTCCAGGCAGCACAGTGTCTCCACATATGAGAAGTGAGCCACCTTTCCAATCTGGATTGCCCCTGACAAGTTAGAGATGTGGACTGAAGACGTGTTTTATGTGAAAAATCAGATCTGATTACGTTCAGGCAGAGAGGACAGAATTCAAAGGGGGCTCAGGTTCTTTCCCCACTCAAGCCAAACTTCAGTTGGGAGACAGTCTCCTTTCTAGACAATGGAGTGACTCTTTTCTCCTGGAATTTCTGATCTGAGACTTTAGTACTAAATTATTCTGCAAAACCTTCTGGAATACTCAAATCACACACAAACACACACACACACCCGCACACACACCCCTCAGCATAAAAATGCTTTTCCCAAGGCATGATTTCCTATCAAAAGTATCTGCAACACATTAAGCTGCTCCCAGCATCAGGGAGCCCTGATCCGGCACAATAAAAGCATTTTTGTTAAAGTTCTCGACTCACTTTGAATGTCTTGCCTTTTGTTGATTGAAGCCATATTTCTGGTGTCATTTTAATCGTTTTTGTGTGCGTTTTCATTATCTATTAAACTTGTAGTTTGATTATAGGTATAAATGAATAATTTTTCTGTCATTTACATTCTAAAAGAAATGCATTCACGAAACAGCATACAATCCGACTCCACCATAAAACCTCTTCCTAGACATTCATTTGGTCAGATCACAAAGGCTTAATGTCAGATTATTATTTCTGGCATTCACTCATCAGCACCTCCCAAAAAGTCTACCTTCCGATGTGATTCTCAGATGCTCACACCAGAAATAATTATCGTGACATTCCCTGGCTAATGGAGGCTTTCCTTTGTTCCTTGGCAGCACATTTAGTCAGACGTGGGTACCAATTGCAAGATCATAGAAGCCGTGTTTTCATTGAGCTGGGAGCATATTCTTACTCAACAGCATAAGAATTCAGTAGCTGAAAAGATAAAACTTACAGCAGCCTCTTCGGCCCACCAGTCTGTGTTAAATTGATGCACTACCAAGATCCCCAGCACTGGACAACTGTGGCCAATCAGGTCCTAGGTAGCCTTGCCCAGAGCTAAGAGTCAAGGATGTACCACCTAAGCAGCCCTTGCTCGCCGGGCTGCAAGGATGCTTCTGCAGCACAAACAGACCGTTGAGATCTTAGGGAACACCTAGACTTTTCAGATATTGTATCATTTCCATTTTAGACTTGAATTCAAATGTACTGATTTATGATCGTTTGGATGTAAAACACAAAATGCATCGTGTAAAAACAGAAAATTAAACTGTGCCTGCCTGCCTTTGCCTGCTACACCTTTCCCTGACATAAGTCCATATGCACTGTAGCAATACCACAGAAAATAATTAATATGAAGCCAGGTGTGGTGGCTTCTGCAGGCAGCCTAAGGCAGGAAGCCTAAGGCTAAGGCAGGAAGATTGCAAGTTTGAGCCTAGACTGGGCAACTTAGTGACTTAGAGACTCTGTCTCAAAATGTACGAGATGGGAGGGGTAGCTGAGCATGAAGGCCCTGGATTCAATCTCCAGTACTACAAAATAATAATAATAACAATATTAGCAATAATAATATAAGATGACAAGGAAAATTATTAGCTTTTGTGTGTTTTTCTTAAAATTACAAACTTTTCTTCGAATGTAAACATTCCAGGGGATGTTAAGAGCAATCTGAAGTCCAGGTTCCTTTCCTACCAAAGGCTGTCCCGAAGTCGCCTGACTCAGGCCAGGCCACACCTCCCACAGGCCTGTGTCCCCCACTTGCCAGCCACTGGACAGAACTGACAGCAGCACTGCAAGTGTGTGTACCTGAGGTACCGAGCCCCCTTGAGAGGCCAAAGGCCAAAGGTCGTCCCTCAGGGAAATGACCTGAAGCAGACGCTCCAAAAGTCAGGGAACCCCTCTCCTTCCAAAACCCTTATAGATTTGAAAATAAGGAGCAGCTATGTTCTGCTACCGATTCACAGGAAGGGGGTTCGGTCCTGCCCACTGCTGTGGTCCGTTTATCAACACTGGAATTGGACATTAATTAGCACTTTATTTGTTGGTGTGCTTCTTTTTCTGCAAATATTTCCTCTGGGGCCATGACAGCCATTTCCTGCCCTTTCATCTTTCTTGCACAAGTAATTGAACCATTAGCCCCTACCTGCAGACCCCAATGGAGCCTGTTCTGGAGAGAGAGGGGGTCTTTAAAAGGACAGCCCTGCCACTCTGTGATCACAGCACAAACACAGAGCTGGGCTAACTTCCTTCTGAATCAAAGGAATAAAACATTAGAAGATGTAACAGGCTTAATTTTGCATGCTGTGTGTTTTTAAGCAAGGGAAGCTTGAGAGATCCCAGTTTTAAATTTGGAAGAAGCGAATACTTGTAGTTAAGCAATAATAGGAGGTTTAAATGACAAATATTGCAAATTGTTTCCTGGGTTCCAGGCACCGTTCTGCACACCCGTCCGATGTTCTGCTCGATGCTTGATGTCTGCGGCAGCCTATCCTGCCTCCTTGCAACAGGAAACGGGGGCTTAGCATGCGGAGAGTGACCTGTTGTCAGGACCAGACAGCCAGAAGAGGAGAAGCTGAGATGTAGACCCAACGAGCCAGGCAGCAAAGCCTCAACGTGGAGGAACAGCCCTGAAAGTATAAGACTCACTTTGGTGGCATAATCATCTAACATCACGAAATTGGGCCTGCTCTATGGGACAACCACTTTAGATAGGTTTGCCAAGTTTGTGCCAGTGATGGGCCACTGTGAAGGCAAAATGTTCCCAGTTATGCCATGGAGCTGTGGAGGGTCCCAGTACTGCTCTGGAAAACGGAAAACAAAACAAAAAGGCACTCGTGACATGTTGATTCAGTTTGATGTCACCTCCTCAAGCTGTCACATTCTCAGGCTGTATCCAACAACATTCACACAGGTGGTAGCCTCGATCCACACAAGTGGATCCACACATGTTCACTGCAGGCCAATTCACTTATTCAACAAATGAAACAGGGAACAAGATTATCCCTCCCGGTTCTGAAGGTGCCCAACTCAAATGTACAAAGAACGACTGGAATAGAACAAAATGTATCTTGTCTTTATTTCTTATGCATTTTCGTGCTGACACAAAAATCTGGAGGCATTTCAAGTAGATGATTGCTGATAATCATTGTGTTTAAATGTGCGAGGTTGCAGGGACTAGCGCTCCCTTAGAAATAGCATGTTCTCTCTCAATGATATTAACAATTATTATTTCAATGTGAAAACTGCCACAGTAAATAATGCAGGGTTTATTCAGTGTCTTTTTGTCTCCTTAGATATGAATATAATAAGAAACTCTGCTAAGGGATTTTTTTCTTTGCATTTTAGGAAACAAGCCACCTGTACAGCCATGCTGGTTTGAGGTTTACAGAGTTCCTTAAGGAATATGATTCTACCTGGGAAGGCTGCACATATTTTATATTAGTGCAAAAGTGGTAAACACTTTTTAGTGTGAAGGACATGCAATCTGAATTTTTCAATTTCTAGTATCTGTTTTAACTTGGACTTGACAAGATAAGCAGCTCTTCACAATCGAAGAAAGGATGGGAAGCCAGAGAGACAGCAAATTCCCGGTAGGAATGTGCTCCTTTTGGGTGGAGCCCGATTTGCTCCAGGAAGAGTGGGCAGGTGATTGGAGGTGGCACCTGGTGATTCACAGCACTGGCTGGAAGGTGGGGTGCAGAGGACTGGCTTTGCCAAAGGCCCCTAAGGGTGTGGGCATTGCTTCTGCATTTGCCCTTCCACCACCTGGGGCTGTGGGACACCGGGTGCTGCCCTGTGCAAAGTGCCCTTTCTCAGCCCATCCTATCATTTGCAGAGGCCATGGCCTAAACTGCGTCAGGCAGCTGTCATGCAGTTTTGCTGGACTGGCTTCCGGTCTCTACCGCTCCCACCCCTTCGCTCTGAGCCATTGCACCCCTAGCACTCAGCCCCTTTGCCAGCCACCCCACTGAAGCAGTGGTGGCCCACAGAGATGGACCCACAGGAGAGCATATGAAAAAGGCTGAGTCCCCGTGCAGGTTCAGAGAAGGAAACAAATACTCTTCATGTGGCTGGGGAGTTCATCCAACAGCTCAGAGCCTTTTGGGCTCTTAATGATATCCAGATATTTTTAGTCCAAGACCTAACACCATGGAGGGGCTTCCTGGATTGTGCTGCACCCCCCACCGATCCTTGGAAGTGACCTCACACTGACCGGAGGACTGATCCAAGATGTGGTCTGGGGTTCTCCCATGTCGTAGGCTCACAAAGAGCCAGGAAGACCACAAATCCCTTACCCGTGAGTTTCAGGCAAAACTGGGAAATAGGCTGTCCTTGTAGGTCTGTCTTGCCTTCATTTCCTAGGCTATCATCACAAGACCACTCACTCATGGGCTTAAAACCACAGATTTTGCTCTCTTACAGTTCTAGAGCCCCGAAGTCCAGAATCCAAATATCCTAGTGGCCCGGGTCTTCCTTGGCTTGTGGTTACATCCCCCAGATCTGTCTTCTCTCTGTGTTCAGAGGACTCTCCTTTTCTTCTAAGAATAGCTGTTGTTAAAGCCCACCATAAATTCAGGATGATGTCATTCTGAAATCCTTAACTAAATAAATCTGCAAACACCTTGTCTCCAAATAAGTCACATTCAGAAGCTCAGAGTGCACGTGAACTTGAGGTGTGCCATTCAACACCCCCCACACCCAGGATAAAGCAGGATCTGCCCCCAGGGCTGCATCTGAGTTAGGCCTGGCCCTCTCCCCTCAACCTAAACTAGCCAGGACAGAGCACCACGAGCCCCTGACTCCCTACTCATGGCCAGAACTGAACCCATGCATCTGTTGTCTAATTTAATCTCATGAAAAAGGAAACCTAGTTACCCTGATTTTATAACAGCAGAAATTTGAGTTTACACTAGTCACATAACTAGTGAGTAGCAGGACCAGGACCTTAACCAGGCTTTACCCTCTGCAACCAACAGCCGCCTTGGCCCCCTTGGGGAGCTGGCCCCCAAAGCTGGAAGACACCACAAACCACAACAGTCCCCACACCTTCTAGGTTGTCTGGGAGGACATTTGTCCCCAGTATGGAGTGGATAAGACCCAGACAACAACCAAGGAGGACACATGGCATCCCAGCCTGAGAAACTGTACTTCCTAGCAGGGTGTTTGAAACCACCGCTGCCTGATATGGCTAATGAATTTCACAATCAAAAGCTAAAGTGAATTAGCTGTAGCAGATGTTTTTACTCTGGGAACTACCAGACCTTTCTGGCCATTCATTTATCCTTCAAGGGGATAAAACTCTACCCTTCTATTATGCGTTGTCATCAGAGCATCGCACAACTTTATCAGACTTTTTATTCTGGAAACTGAATTAATTTTCTGCAAGGGGGTTTTTGTGTGGCTCTTTAATCACATTTACTGGGGAACATGTGTACTGTAGACTGGAGAGCCGATTATGGCTTCCAAAAAGGCCACTTTCAAAAGGGGATCGCCCTCTCTCCCGAGGCTGCCATCTGAAGGTCCCTGGGTTTTGTGAAGAGGAAAAAATTAATTACTATTTTAATAACGAAGCCAAGCCTGCTGAAAATCCTCTTAGAGAGTAGCTGGGTGATGTAATGGCTAGCAGGGGGGATATTGAAAACACTGACCACACAGCCTGGCCCTCACTTTTCATTCATTCTGTGTAAGACGATACGGGCCACTGAGTCACACATTAGGGAATTAAAAATATAATAATAACACTGTTTTTTCCTGGGAAGGGGAAAAGTTGTGATCCTGAGAGAGCAGGCTGGTAGGGAGTCACATCTGTCTCAGCCCTTGATCTTTGCCAAAGAACAAGCAGCGGGTATACCCGAGCTCTTGCGCTCAGGGGTGGCTCAGCTAAGCCCTGGTTGGGGCTCTCAGGGCTGCAGGCTGAGCATCCTCCAAACAGTCAAGCACAAGTCATGGCAGCGCTGTGACCTGGGGGCTCTGGTCTGCAATGTGTGGCTCGTTGGGTACATTCATTTCCAGGGTGCAGTCGGAATCTCTAATCCTCCAGGTATACCTCCTTTCTGGCTTCTAAAAAAAAAAGTTGAGGTTTCATTTCTTTGTTTTCATGTTTGTTTTACTCTCCCACAAGGTAAAAATTTAGCACCAGATTTATAACCCAGGGCAGGTATTTTGTTCTTGCTATAAGTTCCACACGCCATGGAGAGGGCTTGGTTCTCAGGCTTGGGGGAGTTGCAGACCCCAAAGTGATGGTACAGACATTAGCTGAAGGGAGCTGTCACTCCATCATGCACCTGATTTCTTGATCCTTTTCTCTGTTTCTCCATTCATCCCTCCTCCCCAACTTCTCCTCTCTCTCTCCTGCCTGTACATCTAATTGGAGAATGGAGAAAGAACTGCCACATCAATAGTGAATGACAAATTGATGACTATTCTCAAAATCATATGCAAGCAAAATATCATGTAAGTATTAGTACTCATTCGAACTGTTTTATGGAAAGTCTAAAAGGAAGACATTAGCCCAAAGAAAGAACTGGTAGTAACAGAGAAGCTCATATGAAATAGAAACATGATCACAGAAGTTGATAGAGTAAACGTGACAGTTACCCTGATGTAAGCAGGAAGACTCTGCAGCCGTCTGGGGCCTGCGTGACTGTACCCCGCCTGAGGGCAGCAAACATACCTCTCAGCTCTGTCTCCAACGGCGAGGCCCAGGCTGGACTTCAGGATGGTCCAGAGTCGACTCAAGCACAGTCCATTTGCTTTTCGATGAAGAAATCAGAGGCAGACCCAGAAGCTTGGAGTAGAGGATAAATGTGGGACCAAGCTGATGACAACTCAGACATAAATCCAAGGAATGTCCAACCCAAACTGAAAGCCAAGAAGAGGCCTCGGTTAGTGTGTGGTACAGAGCAGAGGGCAACACCTAGACACGTGTTGGGAAAGCAGCAAGGACAGGTCAAGCAATGGTTTTGGCTGTGATCTTCCTTGTGAATGAAGAACAGCTCCTCTGAGTATTCAAGCTTCCCCGAAGCCTTCGGAGGAGTCCCGGTCCCTTTAGTCTCCCTCATGAAGACCATCAGTTCACCATAATTATTTGAACAATTTCTGATGAAGCTTTCGACTACCCCACAAAGGAATTCAACTAAATTTCACTCTCAGAGATCACAGCCTCAACCCAAGCACACACCCAATGCCAGCATCAGAAGAAATTGTACTATTTATTGTTGTGTTTCATGCCTATTTCAGTTTTTAAAAATACACTAATGTGATGGTCGGGTTTCGTATGTACGAGGTGAATACAGGGCCAGGCTCCTCCTTCTGAGGCACTGTGTGCCCCACATGCCTCCTCCCTCCTCATTTCTCCAGCCTCCCTGGAATTTTGTACGGCTGTATGGAGCTTTTTATCTTCTTCCGAAGTAGAAGTCCGGATGCAGTCATCAGCCCTTGCAGGCCGCAAGGGCTCCTGGCATTCAGCTCCCTGGAGCGACCCAGAGGACAGCTCACCACAGGAGTATAGCAGACCCTGAGAAGCAGCCTGGCACTGGGAAACAGGCTCGGATCCAGGGTCCCTGCCCCTCACTGCACTCTTGTCTCATGGTGTCTTCTCTCCCCCCAGCCCTGCCTTCACTGTGAAAAATGCTGGAACCTTGTTCATAAGCCAAGGGATGAGTGTGCGTGAGGGAGGTGGGAGGGTAGAAATGGGAGTGGGACAGATGGAATGAGATTTCAAAAGCCCAGTGATTTCTGCCTTTTAGGGAGTAAATGCCAAATTCCCCAGCCTGCTCTAGAGTGTCATTCCCATTTCACTTGGCCGTGAAGGAAGCATAGACGCTCTAGGAGGATGCTTCAAACAACTCACCCTCCTCCCATATCTTCCAGGCTGAAGACCCTGCAGAGCCGGTGCTACATCAAGCCAGCAAGGTCCTAGAGGCTGGGCCCCCCGGACTGGAAGGGCCTTGGGGACAACAAGGCCCAGCCAGGATAGAAGACTCTCGTAGGAACAGGGTGCAGAGCGGGTACAAGATCTGAAACCCAGTCCCACGAGGCCGAAGTAGCCACCTCTCGCCAGCCTCATGCCCTGTCCTCCCACCCGGTGTCCCTGTGAGCCCAGATGTTTAAACTCCAGATGATTGTTATGTGTAGGCATGTAGGAGTGTGTAAGTCCCGTCCCATCAGGTTGCACAGCAGCAGAGATAACAGTACGTGTACCTTGGCACACCAGCTCTGCCCAAACCATACCAAGTGCCTTCATACAACTTCCCCTCTCTTCCTTACTTGTCATCCTCTGCTGGCAGATCCTCATCAGACAGAAAAAGCACCAGAGCTGGAGGGGTAAGTAAGTACAGGGTTCCCAGCAGGTGACCAAGTGGCAGAGGCAGACCCCAGCTGGGGCCAAGCATCCTACCCGGAATCTCACACTACAGTTTTTTTTTTTTTTTACGTCTTTAAAATGGATAGGAAGGGGGCTGGGGATTTAGCTCAGTGGTTAGAGTGCTTGCCTAGCAAGCACAAGGCCCTGAGTTCCATCCCCAGCACCAAAAAAATAAATAAATTAATTAATTTAATTTGATTTAATGGATAGGAAAATGAAGAAAACAGTATTGCGGGACAAGTGAAAACCGCAGGAGGCTCAAATCCAGCTCTGTGATCAGAGCTGTGCAAGTAGGTGCTTCTTCTGTGCTTTCCTACTTGAGCTGCTCCAACACAGAGCGACTGATCTGCAAAATCCAAATTCTTTCATGCCTGGCCCTGTACAGAAGAGTTGACTGACCCTTGGCCAACCCACTGCACTCCATGCCCCAAATATATTCAGACTTTGGCATTAGATACTGAGGGTATTTTATAAACGTCAGCCTAAAATTCATAATCTGAAAACCCCAAAGAACCAAGGTATGAAGCAAAGCTGGCTGAAACCAGGTGAGCTGAGAGCTATGCGGGTAACTCCCAGAGGACACAGACTCTCCCTACCCCGAGCCAGCCTTTTCCTCGAGGCAGCCAGGAACTTCCCGACGCCACTGAATGGAGAGAAAATGTATCAGACTAACAAACAGGGAAGTTTTATTAGCTGTTTATAACCTGTATTTTTTTCTAAATTGCAGGAGTTAGCATAAAAGAGACGTGTCATATTGATGTGAAGGCTCCCAGTTAGGATTATGAATTCTGTGACAGCACAATTGCCTTGATATCAATATGTTTTTTCATGAATTGCAAAGCAAAGCAGGTGTATAAAAATAAAACTCACATAAAATATAAATTATCATTGTGCGAGTTAATTCTATACCCTCAGGATACAATAGCTCACGCACTTTATATTTGCAAAAATGTTTGTGAGTTACTTTTTGAGGTTTATTTATTTATTTCTATTTATTTATCATTTCTTTTCCTCACTGAAAGATCTCTAAGATAGACATCTTATTTCCATAACTGTCCCTGGGGACAACAGCTATAAACCATTTCTGTAGTAACCTTGATGTCCCAGATAATGGGATGCAGAGCCTGTCACCCAGAACGCACACCACGTGCATAGAGTCTTCTCCTTGGAAGGGCTTAAAGGGAAGAAAGAAAACGAACATTTTCCTCACTCAGTGAGTGCCTTTGAAATAAGATAAATACACACAAGCAGAGAATGGAGACTTTGGAGAAGCCTGCCTAATGCCACAGAACCAAGGTAGCCCACCTGCTGTCTTAGTTGAAGATGTCTTCATTCTTGTAAAAATTTCTCCATTTCTACATTTGAGATCAACTTCCATTTGGTCTGCATGGAAATGCAACATCAATGTACACTTCTGGGGAATGGGCTACATCTGCTGTACCCCAGAGGAATTTAAATCTCTAAAACTTCCTGCCAAATTGTCTTCCAGCACGTGCTGAGCACAGACCTCTTCAAAGCCAGAGCACCCAGCCACCAAGCCCTTGCCAAGATGCAGACTAGAGTGCAAGTCCAGACAGGCCTAAGAGGTGCCTGGAACAGCCTTCGGGACTTGAGGAAGTCTTGGTCCAGCACTCTGGGAGGAAGATGCCCACAGCGCCCACTGCAGGTACGCCGAGGCCCTGAGGTACAAACCTGCTCCTGCTGCCCCAGCCCCGCACTGTTGTTTCATGCTCCTGGCTTGGTTGGAAGTGCCACTGCCTCTGCTTCTCCTGAAGCCACTCATGGGAAGGTGGTTGCATTTCCCCTGCCTGGAACTCTCAGTTGGAGCTTCCCACACCAGTGAGCAATTACCTCTCCTATGTCCCTGCCACCCAGCCCAGAAGGCACTTGAGGAAAAGGCAGGACTTTGGCATCTTATCTCTTGGCCCAGCAGGGTGTGTCCCAGACCACACATACTCAGAGCTACACTGGACAAACGGACACCTGCAGAACTACTCCAGGGGACCAGCCATCTCCACACTAATTTCTACCACCTTACATCTGCCTTCTGTAACATATTATGCCGTGGCTGGGTGGCTTTTAGAAACAAGTTCACAGCACGAATACACATGATTCATCCTCGTCTTCTTATCCTCACTTCTTATCCTCCCTGGCCTCAGTGGCCCCAAGCGCCTAGACCTTGCTCACGGAACATGGAGGAGATGTCATGTTTGGTATACCTGTGGCCTGGTAGTAGCTGTCTTGTGTGACCCACAGCTCTCTGCTTTGTAACGCCCTAATGGGAAGAGTCTGTGCAGACTCCAAGGAGGCCCCATAATAAAGACAGGAACCCCCCCACAACCCAATCAGCCAGGACCCCTGAGTCATCACATGTAGAGAAGGCACCAAACCCCCAACCAGGTTACTAAGAAAAACATCAGCCAGATGGTACCGAGTCACCAAGGTTCAGGAGATGACGAGCAGCAGCTGAGGCGAGTGGTCCTCGTACAGGACAAATACTACATCAAGCTCCCTGGTATTAGAAACCATTTTATGTATTTTCAGAAAACAAATGAACATATACCCTCCTTCTGTTTCCAAATCAAGAGAGAACAGAACTTCTTTCTGTCATCTCCTTCTGAGTAACCCAGCAGTACAGTTTTGCTTCCAAAGAGGACTGCCTCTCTAAGAAACAGAATGATAAGACAATGTGATTTACATTCTAATTAATTGACTTTCCTCTTGATATTACACCCTACACTTGGCACAGAAATATGAGTGCATGGAAAACCCTCCCCCAGGTGTCTTGGGCTCCTTTTTCTGCCCACCTGGCAGCACTGATCTCACACACACACACACACACACACCGTGCACTACACATGGCTGTGATGTGGCATTAGACAGAGCTCCTTAGCGACAGAAATATGGTTTGTGCACCCCATAGCATCTAGCATTGTGCCTTGGTGCCTGGTAAATATTTAATTAGTCCATACAATATCAGTTCTGCTAGGATATACTGTTCATCAGTCTTTTTATTGGGAGTTCATTTCTTAATTATATTGATCACTCATATCATGTGAACAATAATTGGTTCTTTTCTCTTGACCATATATTTTTAATGAAGGCCTTTTGACCTCTTTGTAACTGCAAAGTATGACTGCAGGTGAAATGTATCACTCACCCTGGAATCTTTGCTGCCTTTTCTTCCTTTGAATATTACAAATGCTAACACAAGGCTTAGGAGGGATATTTGCTTTTTACCAGGAAAACTTTCTGACAGTCAGGGGTACCAAGGCACCAGAGAAGGCAAAGCAAGGTGATACCAGCATCACAATTGTCTGATTAGGGCCCTAAGGCCCTGGGCGGTGTACAGTCTCTAGGAGGTGACAGGCTGGGCTGTCATCTCCACTGTTGGGACTAATATCGCTGCTCTTAACTGCTGTACCTGCCCTTCTCAGATCCCAGTTGCACACGAAAAAGCATGACTTGCAGACTCAAGCTGCAGAGAAGACATTCCAGAATCTGCCTCTCAAAGATGTAACTTTTTTTTAACCTTTCCTCTGACACTAATCAGGAACAGACGGTGACCACAGTGCATGTTTCTCTTCTCTCAATTCTTACCTGCAAAGGCAGTCCCCCGGAGACTTGAGTAACTGTCCAGTCTCCAGACTTGCTCTACACCAAGGCCATGCCCTTTCTTCCCCAAACCCATCCCCACCTGCCTCACACCGGAGCACACCCTGGGCCTGCTTGCCCAACCGAGAACCAGGTGACCATTGCCAGCCTCCCTGGAACTCTTGGTGAGGACTTGCAGCCGGCCTCCCTGGGCACCCTGTCCCAGAGGACGCTCTCTCGGCGACCTCTGCTCTGCCACATATACCACTTGCCTCTCCGGAAAACAGCCCTGCTCAGACTGCAGCCCCAGAAGATACACCCTCACTCCCTACCCTAGTCAGTCAGTGTTGCAGTGCTGTGACCTGAATGTTCATGTCTCCACAAAATGCATATATTAAAACCTAACCGCCAAGGCAAGGGTACTAGGAAGTGGCATTTTTTGAGACGCGGTGAGGTTTTAAGGGTAGAGATGGGATTAGTGTCCCTATACAAGATGCTTCTAAACCATGCCTCACCCCTCCCACAACTGGAGGACACGGTGAGAACACAGTCTCTGAGCAAGCAGCCAGGCCCTCACCAGACATACAACGTGCCACACCTTGATCGTGGATTTCCAGACCTGTAAGAAGCAAATTTCTGTTGTCTCAGATTTATAACCAGTTTATAGCATCTTTTATAGCAGCTGAAACTGACTAAGATACAGGTACACAAAAGGGCAAAACTTTGCCTCAGGAGAGGCCAACCCTGCAGTATAATCTGTGGTGGGGCCTCTTGCCCCCAGAGACAGCTGCTCTAAGGGCACTCACTTTTGCTCCTTTCCTCTGGCTCTCTGTTCTTCCTCCTCTCCCCTTAACCTAAGAATATACTTGAATAACATCTCCCGTTCTGTGACCCCAGCCTGTGAAGGTCAAGACCAGAGGTGTCCCGGGAAACAGACTCTGGGATGGGACCAGGTGCTGGCTGGCTACCCAACCTGCCTACAGACAGCTGGCCCTGTCCCCAAGCTTGGGTAACGTACACAGATCCCTGGCACTCTGAAGCAGAGCATTACTACAATTTCCTGCTGTGGCAAACTGGTCCAGAGTGGACTAGTGCAATAGCTCTAGAATTTCAGAAGTTGGGGGAAAACAACAAATATAAAGAATGCAAGATGGGACCTGGGATAAGTATTGATTCAAGGAAGAGACAAAATTGCAGATCTCTTGGTGGACAATTTAAATTAAACAGTTTGGAAGTCAGAACTCTCAGCTTTTGGCCAGCAGACAAAGAGACTCTCATCAGTGCACTGGAGGACAGACAGGCTCAGGCTGGGGTCAGCCACAAGTTGTTCAGTAGGCAGATGAAGCTCACTTGTCAGGGAGCAGAGCAGCCTTGGTGGCAGAGACAGCCTCCAGGATGGGACCCTCACCAAGATGGCCCAGCCACTGCCCCTGCAGGGCCCCAGTCCACTGGCCACAGAGACTGGCTCTGACCCCCAGCACGGAGTCAGCTCTAGATGTTCTTAGCAAGTCCTTCTGTGGGTAGAAAGGGCACCATTTCATCACGCTCTGGACTGACACATTCTGGGTTCTCTTCGCTTGTTCACAGGCCAAATTTTGGCGATCAGCAATATCTGAGACTCAAGAGTGTGACACTGACTTTCTCAGGCCCCAGTGAGACCTATGAGGGCCCTGGAGCAGCCTCAGAGGAAGTGACCCTTCCCACCACACACCCTTCCGGAGGCTCCAAGCTGCCAGAGTGTGCAGTGGTCTCCTAAAGGTGGGAGGTGAGGCCACCTGGGACACCAATGTCCTGGAGGCCACAGTAAGACCCAGCTGGGGAAATGGAAAACAGACTGACTGGGGTAACTTCTTAAAAGAAAATATTGCCACTCTGTGAACAGGACTGGTGAACAGAAGTCTAAGTGGCAGTGACTGGTTCCCTCAGTTTGCCGTCCTCATATTTAACCTAAGGAGTCAGACCTCAGGCAGACATGCCTCTCAACGTGAACCTCCTGTGCTAGGGCCAGCGCCCCAGCACCGACGGCCTCACACCAGGGCACCTGCATTGTGATTCGGGTGCATGAGGCCCTCAGCAGTTCAGATTATTCTGACCACTTGTGTCCTGGTTGTGACCGCTGTCCTGTGAACACACAGACACATACAGACACACACACACACACACACACATACACTTACTGTGTGCCCATGCAAATTGCACCAAATTGGTCCACGGTTTTACGGATGACTTGTAAAGGAGAAATCACTTTTTTTTCCTTCTCCAGGCATGTAAATAACAAGACACCCGAGTGCATGGGTCTGCCCGCAGATTTCAGGCTCTGGGAACTCTGGAAGTAATGGGGAGGAAGCCATGAGGTGCTGGTTCTCCATGGGATACACCAAAGGCATTGGTCTCAGGACATTGTCCCCTGATCACCAGCGATGATGGCATAGTGGGTGCCGTGCAGAGTTGGTCTGTATGCCAGGAATGCTGGAGAGGGGTTTCAAGAGCACCACATCATTTGGACAGTGGCTTTTTTCAAGAACACAATAAAAATAAGAGCAACAGGAAGTTAGAATTTGACGAGCACTGTGCTCTAAGGTAAGCTGGAAATGCTAAGGAAGAAAGCACAGCATGAGCAGTGCTGTGAAGAGGCAGGAGGCTCTCAGGGTGGACGGGAGGACATGGCAGACTCAGTCTTAGAGAAGCAAGCCAGGAAAAAACGTGCAGCTAGAGATCTACCTTTGCTGCAAAGGCCACCCGGCACTCAGGAGTCTCCCAGGCTGTCCGCCAAGAAGGTATGCTGCAGGTGGTATGATGCCCTTGCAGAACGGTCATGCCATTGTAGTTCAATCTGCTCTGAGACAGACTCCATAAGCAGTTACTTTGTGCTATTCGCTTCACAAGCCAAAACACTGATGGTCGAGATTGTAGGTCTCACATGCAGGGCTGCCCCTTAGAAGGAAGAGCATTTGAAGGACACACTTCAAGAATAGATCACAGTTGCCAAATGTATCTGATGTGGTTCCAGAGCACAATTTTAGGACCAAGCCATAAATATTCTTCATCATCTATAGTTTGTTCTGACCTGTTGTTTCATTAGCATCAGTAACACTTTCTTTAGCGTTTTAAGTAATAATTCACATATTCCAAAATTCAAAAGGATCCAAAGGCCAGCAGTGAAGTTTTCCCACCTCTGTGTACTGGCTCTCTTTCCCCTCCACAGAGGAAGCCGAGAGTAGTGGTGCCCTGTGCCCCTTCTAGGGCTTTCTAAGTAAAACACCCGCAAATGTGCATTCATAAAGATGTGATCTGAAATATGGTAGATGTTTACATTTCTAATCACTTATTACAGTAAAAGATATGTTGCCATTAATCTCCCTCAAAATAAAGCCCCCTCGCGCCCAACAGGTGTAACTTGTTGTCCCTGTCACTTTCTGGAGCAGTTCCGGAAGTCCTATTGCATGAGTGTCCTTAGCTGTACTGTTGTGACTGCCTGCACATCCTGAATGGATTCAACTCATTTACTGTTCCTGGTCATTTTGACTTTGGGGAAGAAGCAGAAGTCCCATGGTGCCATATCCAGTGACTAAGATCTGGTGAGGACACGCTGTAATTGTGTCACAAGCCTCCCTCAGGTTGGCACTCAGAAGCAGCATTCATCATTGTTTTTATCACACCTCGTAAAGACCCTCATGAAAGAAGACTTCAAGAATGGCTTCAGAAAGTGGCAAGAGTGATGGAATAAATGTCTTTGAAGCAGGGAGTGGTATTTTGAGGCGGATTAATGGCAATGTGTCTTCTACTATAATAAGTTGGAGTTTTTTTATTTAAACATCCACCATGGGGCTGGGGATTTAGCTCAGTGATTAGAGTGCTTGCCTTGCAAGCACAAGGCCCTGAGTTCGATCCCCGGCACCACAAAAAAAAAAAAAAAAAAACAACAACAAAAAAAAATCCACCATATATTTCAATCGCACCTCATATATCTGAGGAACACATCCACAGTGTGCATTTGTGCATCCTAGGAACACCCGCAAGTGTGAATTCATTTGCCCAAGGAATACCCACAACTGGATTTGTGTGTCCGAGGAACACACCCAGACACAAGTTTACAGTGTGGTCTCTTTTTAAAAAAAGGTTTCCCTTCGGTTTTAGACAATGCTGGGATCGTCTCGTGCTGTCCTGATCTTGTTGATTTCACTTGGTGAAATCTCACTTCACCGCGTCCATGAACTCCCCTCTGCTTTGGGGAGGCTGCTTTGGATTGCTCCATGCAGAGACACCTAAACAGATAACTAAAGGGTGAAGTTCCACTATGTGGAAAGTAACTGGTCTGCTGAGAGAGACATTAATTTCTCTCCCACTGTTTGCTTTTACAAACAATGTGTCAATTCACTTAGAAGTGTATCTATAAGATAAGTTTCTAAAAGTAAGATTTCTGAGTCAAAGAATATGCGTATAATTTTGATAAATCTTGCAAAGAGTCCTCATTAGAAGTTTTACCAATTTCCATTCCCATCAGCAGTCTCGAAGGCTGATTGCTTCCTTAGTCTCTTTGGCAGTGTGTTATCAAGCTTTTAGAGCTCTGCCTAGCTGCAGAATATAGAAGGTTGGCTCAGTGATGCCTTAATGTAAATTATCTTATTAAGAATGAAGCTGAGTATCTTTTCATGTGTCTGGCAGCTATTTGTATTTTTTGATATAATAGTTCCTATTTTATCCCTATCACTCTATTGATTTTTTAGCCTTTTCTTCTTGATTTGTAGATGCTCTTTATGTATTAAGGAATGAGCCTATATTCTGTTATATGAATTATACATATTTTTGCCAATTTGTCATTTGCCCTTTGGTCAAACAAAGAAAAAGAAAGATACATAGGTAAAAGTATGAGTTTCTAGGTATTTTTGTCATCTTTAGGATCTTCAGGATCTTTCTGCATCTAGGAATATTTTTAAATACCCTCTTATGGTTTCTTCTAGTATTTTCATGCTTCCATTTTTTAATTTTAATTTTTGGATCCATCTGGGATTTACATGGAATGAAGCATGAATCACAGACCCATATTGTTTTCTACTTCTATATGTAATTGCCACAATAATTGGCCCAATGAATTTCAGCATTTTACACATTGTATTTAACCCTAACTCTAAGAAGCAGATGTCTTTACTCCATGTTACAGACAGAGCTGTGACTGAGAAGACTTGAGATTCGTTCCACAGCCGTCGAGCTAAGATGTGAACTCACTAAATTTGAGCCACAGAGTCTGTTGCACTTGTTGCTTTCTTTCTATGTGTTTAACTTCTTACCAGAATCAGCTTGTGTATGCATGCAGCATTATGTAGAAAAGTGGTAGATCAAGAGATCAGAGATGGACAGAGGTAGACAGACCGATAGATAATAAATAGAGGGATGATAATAGATTTTGATAGCCAGATAGATAGATGATAAATAGATTTTTGATAGGTGATACATGTAGAGGAAAAGGACCATCAAAGTAAATAGAGCAAATAGCTCAAGGGAGAAAGGTCTGTATGAATCTGATACATTGGCAAATGGAAGCTCTCAGGACAAAGAGCCCAGTTACTGAGTTCTTCGGGGCCATACCCAGAGCTCCCACGACTTACCACTTTCTGAGACCCCTTGGATGAGGTTTCCTAGCACCTAGCCCCTAGGAAGCACCCAATGACAGAGATGAACAGACCTACCAGAACCTCCACACTGGACATTCTGCTCCAGAATCATCTCAGATGCTTGTTTAAAAATAAGGTTTCTGGGCCCACTCCAGGATGCCGGAGAGACATTAGTCCATGCGGGGAATGAGAAGCCCCATTCCTGATATGTTTCTTGTGTTTACCTATGTTCCTGAGAGTTGAGAAATCAGGACCAGGAGATACAAAACAACTTGAAACATTCCCTCACAACAAGAACTTTTAAAGGGAATACGAGACTTAATTTTATTTCAGGGATCTAATACTTCGTAAGTACAGAATTCAGATTCGATTTCCTCCTTTACAAAAATAAACAATTAGAACAACTTCTCTCTAAAATTCCTCCTATATAAAACCTCATCAGAGATAACAACCACCATTAAAATATTGTGATAAAATCACATAGTAATTCCTGTTGAAGGAAGTCGACTAAGTAGTTTCAAAAGTTGACCAGCATTTTGTGCATCCCTCTGGTGGCCGATTTCAGAGTTTTCCATATTGGCAAGTTATTCTAAATCAGAGTCTTACCGTACAGATAATTACTAGACTATCTTTTCAGTTAGAAGAACGCTGGTACAAATTATCTGAAATATATAATACAGTATTTTTTCCAAGTTACTGCATATCGTTTCCAAAGTGTCAGTTCAGTGAAAAGTCCCTGATCAGGGCACACTGTGCAGTATCTGGAGCACTTTCTGAGCTCTGAGAATTCCGCACAGCTCTGTCGCTGCCTGCGCTGGAGCACGTTGTCAACAGTGGGGGAAGAGGGAACTCTGTTAAACCACCCTGGGGGCCTGCCACCCACAGGGCTCTGGGCACTCGTCCTCACTGTCCCTTCAGACACACTCTGCTGAAGCCGCGAGGGACCTGGGCCCCACAGAGGAAAGCCGGCTGCAAAGAGCCTGCCTGATGCATGGCTTTGTCCCCAGTGGGCATCAGTCCAAGTGTCTTGAGTTCAAATGGCAAGGATTCTCACTTTAAGCCATTCCATAATCACTGATTAAAGACCTACTAAGCACCTGTCACTTTTTGCTTAACTCTGGAGACACAATAGTGATTAAGAAACAGTCCCTTCCCTGACCTAAGCTGCAGTCTTGGGTGAGCTTAGCAAGAGTTTTGCCAGGTGTCCTTGGGCACAAGAGTGCCCAGGCAGGCTGGGAGAAGGAGGGTGGTCTTAAGGGTATGAAATCATTGTTCTCAAAGGCAAAACTGTGAGAAAACATAACCTGGCTTTAAGTGTTGGACAGTCATAGTGGAAACTGGAGTGAGACAGCCAGAAAAAAGAACTAGTGCCCTATTTTTATTATCTGTGAGTTCACAAGCTCTGCCACCCACACACGAGGCCCTCACATGGTTCCGTTTGCAAGTATCTCTTAAAGGGGACATGGAATGCTGCAAAGGCAGCACGAGCTTGCTGCAGCCCACGTCTCTGCAAAACAATAAGTTCTACTGAATTTTTAATGTTTTGTTGTCTTGTAATGAAAGCCAAAATTCAGCATGGCACAAACCCATGGTTAATTCTCGGATTCTGCTCAACACTTCCTCTTGGTCCCAATACTGAACAGCCACCAATAAAGTGTTTGGCTCAGTGATTCCCAATCTAGTCTTCTTAGTAGCTGTGGCTAAACTTGACGTTGCTTTTCGCTTTGGATCTTCCAAAGAAGATATAGGAATGGGAAATTATTTAAACAACATGAAAAAACATTTTTATATATTCTGAAATTATTCTATCTTTGAAGGAAATCAAAATCCAAAGGTAAATAGTGTCAGATCGCAAAGTGTTTAATCAAACAGTAATTTGAACATTGCCAGTTAATGAATTCACAGGTGATTTTTAATTTAAACACCAGCATTTCAATTGTTACAATTCTGTATTTTCTTGTCGGAAAATTGGAAGAAAATTCTTTCCAGCTCCCCAGACCCTATTAAAAATGAACTACCTGACTCCTGTCTGCTCCCCAGGAAGGTGATGCTTTGGAAATAGTTTTCCAGTAGCTCTGATATTGGAGATGGGTTCCGCTAGTGTGGCCTTCACCTCAGTTGCTGCCCAGGCCCACAGCACCCCAGTTCTCGGCACGCCATCCCCAAGTTCTAGCCCAGTGGCTCTCCTGTGCCTGTCATCTCTCCCACTGTGGCCCCTTACAAGTTCAAATTCAGAGTCACCGCCTTCTTCTGGCATACACAGCCCAAAGCATGTGTCTTTTAGATTAAAGCACAGTCTTAAACTCAGGCCTATTGAATTAAAAGCTCCAGTGAGTTGTCTGTATTGAGGAAAGAATTTAACCTCTTCAGGTTGCCATCTTCTCCTCTAAAAACATGGAATAATTATCTCAGTACCATCACCAGATAATACTGTCTTGACAATTTTGTTACAGATTAGGTAATGTGTGAGAGTTTTCAGCAATTCTGGTTATACAGAAAGCACTTGGCAAATGGTGCCCAGTGCTGGTCAGCACAGCTGACCCTGCTGCTGACCAGAACTGGACTGAATGCAAGTCTACCCCTCAGTCCGGGTTTGCTCACGGCTGTTATGGCCTCTGGTCAGTCCCACCTCAGTCCTTGACGTGTTGCCACTGATGTCCTCAATAGTTCTGACTGTCCTCCCCCTATTTTAAAATGTTTCAATGGTCCCATTACAACCTACCGCACCAGCCCTAAATATTAGCGCCTTCAGGAAGCCCTCCACCACTTTAAACTTTATTCTCTTCCCCTAGTGTCCCTCTAAACGCAATGTTGGTGCTGCCAGTTTGTCTGTCCAGGTCCATCTGTTCAAGTTTGTCTTGCCCAGCAGGCCAGGACTCTGAGTACAAGGCCTGTTTTCTTCTGGGTCGTCCTTTTGTGCTCAATTTCTGCACCAGCCCGGCAACCTCTCCTATATTAATAAGCATGACTGCCAGGAAATCCTTCAACCTAGCTTTTCTTGCTGAAATTCCAATAAAACTTTTCCTGTTCTGTTGCAGAAAGCTCTTCAAGACACTGTTCTCCATAATTTATGAGACTATCACCAGTCATTATTGAGCTTCTCTTCTAGGTAAATAATCCCAATTACTTAGTTCTGTTGACCAGCCTGTCCATAGTCAGACTTTATCTCCCCAGTGCTGCTCTTATCCCGGCTGTCTGTAGGTTGCAGGAGAGGTCTGGCAGCTGTTCAACAGGCAGCAGTGGACTGTACAGTCCAACTGTTGGCCAAATGCCTTTGACCAAAGTTATCCTCCCCAAATGAATTTCCTCCAGATGAATTTCTTGCGATATATCATCAGGTCCACTCTGGATAGACTGCTCTGAACTGAATCTGTTAAAGATCGCTTCATACATAGCAGGCACCTGGGAAGTCAGTTGTTGAAGGACTAGTTTGCTACAGAGAGCCATCCACTCGGGGCATCCACCTGAGGCCCTGCCAGGCATCCATGGTGCCATTTCCAGGCTGGTCAGGCCGATGGGTGACATCCTTTGGTTTGCCCTCACTTTCACTTGTCTCCCAGTGAAGAGAGACCTCCATCTACAAAATGACCACTAATTTCTCAAGCCAAGGCCTTCCACCCATCCAGATTTCTGCAACACCAGCTTGTGAGAGTAAGAAGCACAACAAAACAATACTTCTCTTAGGAAAGAAGATTCGGATTAGGTAGACACTTTAATGAGCTTTGTAATGGGAATCAGGATAAACACTGATCTTTAGTGAAATTCAATCCTAGAAAGAAATACAGCTTTTGTTTTGTTTTAAATTCACAGAATATTTTCCCAGAGGATATGGGTTCCACCAGACTCTCTGTCCTGACTATTTCTTAAATCAAAGGGTGACCTTTTCCTTTTCTTGGCCTCCTCTCCTGAAATTTGCATAAAATGTTTCCTCAGTTAAATAAGGCCCTTTGAACTCAATATTTGTCTCATTCGGCGAGATTGTACATGGTATATTTACAGGCACAGTGGTAAGTTGGAACACAGTGTTAGCCAACACCTCATGAGATTTTTGTTTTTGACGAAAATTAGATTTTTTGTGTTGTTGCTCCTTTTGATTCACTCACCAGGATGCTGATTTTGATTAGGGAACTTTCGTTTTGGGGAAACAAACCTTCCAAACTCTGAGGAGACTGGAATGGATGAAATGGAAAAACAGACAGAAGAAAGTTCAACATGCTTAATGGAAAAGTGCAAAGAGGAAGGAAATCGGGAAACAAAATTAAAAAAAAAAAAACAGGAATAGACAAATAGTTCATATTGTGTTTCCAGAATCCGTGTGATGGGCACAAGGAAGTGTCTAAGAAGAAAACAGGACATTATATCACAAAACTATTTACTCTGTATCAAAACCCTAAAAAGAGAATCACACAGAATATATGTTCCGCTGTGTGGATTCACTTTCCTGTAGGAGTGCTTACTCACACAAACACGAGCTGTGGGTTCTGAGCCACGGATGGCACCAAACACCCTCTGATTGCCACATGCAGACTTCTGTGGGCACTTGGGCTTGGGCAGCCATCGGAACTGGCCCGCCTTGGCAGATCCTGTCAGCCCCTTAGGCAGCTGCTCTAGTACAGGTCCCAAAGCTATCACTATTCTGAAGACATCTGTGCCCACAGAGCCACCAAGATGTGCCGATAAATGTCAACTCTGGCTTTAAGCACTTCATCTGAAAGACAGAAACAGAGTAGGCCTGATTCTCAGCACTGTAGGAAATGGCTAGTGACACGGAGATTCACACCTGCAGCCCCAGGCACTTCCCTAGTGGAGACCCCTCCCCAGAGAGGGTAACTCTTACCCTTTCAAGTGCAGGGAACCACTGGGGCACTTGGTCAACCCCAGACTGCCAGGACCACACTAAATATTGATTCCCTAGATCTGTTGAGGGAATCAGGAGTTGCATTTAAACACATTCTGTTGGTGCTTGGTGTGCAGCTGTGGAGGATGCACTTTGAGGAGCACCACACTAGACTGAACTCTGCGAAGACCAGCCTTGTTTTCCTCAGTTCATCCGCAGAGCCAAGCACAGTGCCTTCCGTGGAGACATTCAATGTGCATGCCTTCCAAGAGTGCAGGGTGGAAGGTAATGTATGAAAAGAGGTGCTAAAAACTAAGAGGGGTCATAATATTTCTTAGGAAGGGAAGGATGGGATCAACCCATTAAGAGATACCTCTTAGATACCAGGCATTGTGCTAGGCCCTTCCAGAAACAATAAGACTTGGATATTCAAATTCTCTCTGTTTATGGATAAGGGAGAAAAGGCTAAAACAAGTGAAAATCTTGCCCACAATAACAGTCGCTTGAATGAAAGGAATGAGCTGTGAACCATGGCACCAGCACTGCGGCCTGTTGAGACCCAGAGTTAGTGAGCCACAAGCTACCTGGGCATTATCTCGAGGTCTAATGTGTAGTATTCAGAGTCAAGTCTACCCACCAGCCTGGATAAATAGCAGGTGCAGACCATATTTTTAGCAGTTGATCTAAGGCTTTCTTTCAACTCCTATCCTAAGAATATACTATATCCACAGAAGTTGATTCAAAAGGAAGAAAAAAAGAAAAAAAAGTAATCTGTGAATAATGTGTTTGTTGTCATGAAGCTAAAACAGAGTGGCAAATGAAAATGAGATTATAAGCAAGATAATAGTTGTGTCCTGCAGCAGCAGCTAACATTGAGTGCCGCGTGGGCTAAGTCTGGCATCTCCCAGCACTGACAGCAGCCTCCCGGAAGAAGGACTCAGACCACCACAGCCCTGGATTAGTGAGGCCCGGCACCTCGTACACTGAGCAAGTTCCGGCTCTGTCTTGGGAAGTTTCTTCCCGAAGACTGGTAAACAGCACACTGTCTCTTTAACTGATTTGATTTTATTTCTTTTCTTTTCTTTTTTTTTTTTAGTTTAAAGATTACATTTAATATCTATTTCCCAGCAGTGTACAAACTGACATCATCTACTCATAAAAGCGGAATGCTTTGCTTTTTTAAGCTTCAAGCTGAATAACAAATTGCCACAGATGACAGCATAAAAGAATAACAGAATGGAATCAAAAGGAAATTCATTGTCAACAGAAGCCCCCTGCTGAGGAATTTCAATTTCATATATCTAATTATCCCTGTCAGTTGGAAGAACTGACAAAAAGCATTCTTTGTTCTCTCGTTCTGCCTCCCGCTTCTCACTCTCAATTAATTCCGGCATACAAATATGACTAATTGTCTTTGCAGTGCTCAAGAGCTCTGTATATAAATGTTCACGAACTGAAAATGATTTGGAGGGTATTCATGCACCGATTTATGATATCTGAACACAATAGACATGCATAATTCAGGTGACCATGTTAGCACCCTCGCAAGCCCACATTACAGAGATTAGGCAAGACTCTCTTTTCACATCCTTTTTCATATCTGCTTTGTGACAATAACTCACTTTGCACCTATTAAAAGAGGAAGCATTATATGTCTGCAGTGGCTCATTGAAATTACCATGAGCAAGATCATCAGCATTTAAATAACATATGGGCAGGGAAGAGCCCGGGAGGGGCGCAGAATGATAGAGACTTTTTAGCAACACAACCAGCTCCTTCCAGGAAGGTTAAAGTTGGAGTTTTTGATTTCTGTTTGTTGGTGTGTTGTTGAGGAGATTTGCAGTGGGCTTTTTGTTTGTTTGTTTTAGCTTTTTTATTTTTATCTTTTTTAAGTTTTTGTTTTGTTTTGCCCTTTCGGCTCAATGTTGTCAAAATGCATTTCAATTAATGTAGCTGGTAATTTTATCATATTCTTTTAGTAAAAATAAGTACAGATTTGTCTCAATTATTTTAACTTCAGCAACTTATCTTTGCACTATGTGTGGCAACAACAAAATGTAAATGGGATTCCACACATCGAAAAGAGGAAATAACATTTAAAAGGACGAACATTTGCTCTATATTTTTAAAAAATCATGTTTGTAATTACAATTTAAAATCAATTCTAATTCAGAAAATAGGAAGTTAGAGTTCTGCCCAAATTATGGCACTAAATAGTCTTAAAATAAATCTATAATACTACCACATTTATTTAACTGTTAACTGTTTACTTGAATGCTTGTTCTAAACATATATTTTATTACCATCTGTGCTTTTTGTTGCAAAAAAAAATTTTAAAATGAAGCCTACTTTGGTCATAGCTGAGTAGCCTCTTTAAAGTTTAGAGAATGAAAGCTATTCACTAACAAGTAGACATTTTTTGGAGTCTAATCATATTGTCAAGGTTACTAATAAAAGACCAATATGACATTCTAAAGGGCTTAGTATAAATTACAAAAAAAAAAAAAGTGTGCTTTGGAGCACTGAAAGAGATTTTTTTTATAAATTGCTTCTCCCGAATTTTTTTAGTGTGGGAACTTGAAAAAGCATGTTTCTGGGATTATTTATATGGCGAAAGCAACATTTTAAACTACATGATCCTCACTTAGTCAGCACCCATCAGCTGCTGCTTACCTGTTGGAAGCTCCGGGGCCACCAGGGTAACTTGCTTTCCTGTGTTCCCACATCTCAGGAGCCCCCCACCTCCTGCCTGGCTTCTTAGAAAGTCAGTTTTGGCTTTTACCTTCCTGAATTCTTCTTCTGTTTGTATCTATTGCATTTTCACAGAAGAGCTGAAGCAACTACAGACTTTGATACTCAGGAAATGAGTATAACTAATTTTTGAGCTAAAATTCATTTTTAAAAAATCTATGAGGCAGCATACAATTTGATTTGTCACTGTGATTTGGTTTCAGACATTGAAGTTTTATACTGAGGCCCGGTGCTCAGGCACTATAGAAGTAAGACAGAGTTGAATCAGTTAGGAGTCTCTGTCTCAATCTCTGTCTTTACACTTCTGTAGCTCCACAAGGAAAAAAAAAAGTGTGTGTGTAGGTAAATGTACAGGTAACTCCAAGAGGTTTTTTTGAGATAAAATGTGAACTGTGTTCCTGAATTCACTCCTAAATGCAGGAATTTAACCTCTATGAAGACAACACAGTGCTACAAATCTAAAAGGACTTTATACCCAGGTAGAGCCCAGGGCTTAGTGGTTGTCACAGGTATAGGTGGCAACCTGGCAGCCATCTGTCACATGAGGTCTGTGTAACATTTGACAAAATAGCCACAGAACAGAACTCAAATGAAGTTAGAAAGCTTTTCCACGATTGCAAAATAACAAATATCACCACGAATGCCCTGGTTAAGTCAACTCATCGTTGACATAATGTCAGCTATTCGCCAACTACAGGATAACTTTCTGATGCTTCAAGTAACAAAATCCCAGAACCAAGTAGTAAAACAATAGAGCAAATTCAAGATCAATCTGGAGAAAACAGGTTTGTTTATTCCCAATAATATTTAAAATTACCAGGTGGTGCAGTGAACTAGAGGGAGGGGGAGAGAGAGACAGGGAGAGAGAGACAGAGAGAGAGAGAAAGAGAGAGAGAGAGAGAGAGAGAGAGTAGAGGCCTAACTAAAAGCACCCAGAGAAGCAGGAACTTAGGGGACAGCCCATGTTCAGAGAACAGGCCACAAAGCAGCTGAGCAAAGGCATCCACACAATTCTCAATTCACTGTATTCTACCCTCGACTCATTGCCACTTGCAATCCTCATACTGGAAGGTGTAGACAGAACAGCTTCACACAACTCCATAGCAAACCAGCCTTATGAACCAGAGGCTACCTGTAGCTGAAGGACTCTGTGTCTTGGCTGGCCCATTGAGCCAAGAACCCAAGCTTTGGCAAAGCTAGAAAACAATGGAGAAGGGGGCAGGCCATGGCCATCAGCAGTGCCGTGGATGGCGAATGGGAAGTGCAATCAGACTGTGACTCTCAGGGGCCAGAAGCCACTGTGGAGGGAAACGAGGATTCCAAAGCCTGAGAAATCAGAGAGGCACAGAATCTTCCTTGACTTTCTCCAGATGCAGCACCAGCCTGGGACCTGAGTGAGAGGGAGGTTTCTGGCCAGACACAACACACACCATGCCACAGTCTCAGGAACCCAGCAGGTTTGAGGTGATGTAAACAGGAAAAGGCTCCTAGGAACTCAGTCTCATAATATTTACTATCTGGGTTAGACAGAATGTCCTGATACTTTTTATCATAACCATGTAATAAATGTGCTCAAATTATATTTTGCTTAGTCCTCAAATCACTGGAAGGGAAAATACATAAACCGGTTATATTCCCTGCACCTGATTGCCTGAGAAAAGCCAAAGAAGAAATGTTTTGATTGAAGTGTTTTATAAATGTTACACTTTTTTTTTTTTAACTCTTAGCACCTAGAAGGGAAGAAAACTCTTAAAGGCGGATACTATGGAGCTGCAGCAGAGAGGGTTAGTTTATTTTGTGCCTAGCAGTCTTTATCATATTCAAAAGAACAATGGTGCTGGTGGTGGAAAGATCTTGCCAAAAATAATGGAACTTGGCTCTAGCAATTTTATTTGTAAGAAAACTGTGATTACTGAAAATTTTTTTCTCTCATTTGGTTAAGGCTAGGGCTGGATAAAGGTGAGAACTCATAATTGATGAATTTCCAGAAGAAAATCTCAAGGAGTTAAGAACCAAGTAGCTCATTGAATATCAGACTTTTTAAAATTTTATTTTAATGGTACATTTTAGATGTACATAGTGATAACATTCAACATAGGGGATTTGTACCTGTACATTATATATCTTGTTGCTTCTTTTTTCTCCCAACAAGATTTTTAAAATTTAAGGTTGTAATAGAACAATTGATTGCTGGGCTACGCCAGAAGCTACTGTACTAACACAGTACCAGGCTGATTGCCTAGATCCTTGCAAACACACATCAAACAGGAAAGAATCTAGGCTGATGTTAGAGACTTTATTAAAGTACCAACAATTTGAATAAAATTAATTCCATTTAGGGACTTCATTTGGGAGTATATGTAGATGTAGAAGCTCGAAGACTCCCTTAGTACAAGACTAAGAATCCGGTCCCATTTATGCCCCCAGAAAAAGCCATTCTGCTAATAGAGTCACCGCAGCAGATAAGACCTCACTAGGAACCATCGCAGCACCAGACCAGTGTCTGTCCCTGGAATCATGATGCAGATAGGAAAACATGGAGAAATAGCCAAACATATACTTCCGGATATTTTTAATACAAAAAACAAGAATTTACTTTTGTTACCATTGTTAAATTTTTAAATAAGATAGTTATATAATCGCGTGTGGTTGCAAAGAGAGATTCTGAATACCCTTTACCCAGTTCCTCTCAGTGGTAACATCAAGGAGGGTCCGAGCAGGGTCACAGCTACAGAGCAGTGTCACAGCCAGGAAAGGAGAGTGGACACATCCACCAGCCTCCCAGAACCCCATCATCTCTAGGTCACTCATGTCTGTGTGTGTAGTTGTGTCACTGGGGTATATTCAGGTGACCCCAACAAGGTATAGGACAGTTCTCTCACCAGGATTCCCAAGCTTCCAGGTCTCGGCCTCGGGCACCTCCTTCCTCAGCCCCTAATCCCTGGCAAGAACAGACCTGTCTTCCATCTCCATATTTTGGTCACTTCGCAGCACTCTGTGAACAATATCTGTGTGACTTAAGCAGATTGGCTTTTTCCACTCAGGACAAGTTCCAGGGATCATTCCAAGATGCCGCAGGGATCAATATTCCCCAACTTTTTATGGCCAAAGAATCCACATTATGAACAGACCACAACTGCTTTAACCCTTCACCTGCCAAAAGACACTGTGGTTGTTTTAGTTTTTGCTCTTACAATAAAGCTGCCATGAACATGTGTGTAAGGTTTTTATGAGAACATTAAAATTCTTTTTTCTAGGAAGGATGCGACTGCTGAGTCATACAATAAGCACATGTTTAGCTTTGCAAGAAACGGACATCTTTTTTCTACTTATCCACGCCATTGTGTTTGGTATGAGTTTCTCAGAGACAGATTATCACTGGATTATGGTTTTTTTAAATCTACCTGCCAATCTCTGACTTTCAATTGTGGTCTTTAAGCCACCGTTGCTGTTGTTGTTTTTCCTGCTATTCCTTACTTCTGTTTCTCTTTACTTGCTTTCCTAGAGGCTACTTGAACAGTTTTTAGAAGTTCATCTCAATTTATTCCTAATTTTCTAGTGTATCATTTTGTGTAGTTTTGCTATTTGTTCCTACATACTAGGATATCCACACATAATGTACCACAGCCTGCTGGTTTCAACATATTAAATGGAGTATTGAAACCTAACTTCATTTTAGATCTCTTTAAACATGTTTCATTTGCTTTCTCTACATATTGAGAACAAAATCTTCATAGCCTACATAACTTTTATTTCAACAATCAAGTATGATTTGATAAACTCCCAAATGTAGTACATTACATTTACCTTCATTTCTACCTGTCATGATCCTCTTTCTTTCGCAAATTTTCTATCTTCTTTTGTTGCTATTCTTTTTCCATTTGGAGAATTTTCTCCAACAATTCTTCAAGCCAGCCTTCATAGCAACAGAGCTCCCCCAGAGTTCCTTCAGATGATGTCTCAATTTTCCCTGTATTTCTGAAAGGTGATTTTTGAGGAAATACGGAATTCCAGGCTCACAACTATTTTTCCCCAGTAGGTGCAACATTTTGTGCCACTTTTCTGATCTCCCTGTTCTGGTCATGGATCTTCTGTCCCTCAAATCTTCATTCTACGACATGCAATGCATCATTTCTCTCTGGCTGCCTTTGAGAGTTTTCTTTCTCTTTGGTTTTCAGAAGATTATGACATCTCCTGTGTATTTATTTGAGTATATCCAATCCATGATCTGTTTCCTTTTGCCAAATTCAAGGAGTTGTGAGCAATTACTTCTCCAAATATGTTTTTCAGTCTTCTTCTCCCTCTCTCCTTCTGGGAGACCAGCGACAGGAGAGTTAGCTCTTTTGTTATTGACCTTTGAGTTCTTGGACTTTTAAATCTTTTAGTCCATTTTGTGCATTGTCTAGTTTTTTTTCTAACTAATCCACCCTCAAGTCCAATACTCCATCCTCTGTCATCTCCACTCTGTTATTGATCTCATTCAGCAAGTTTGTTGTTGGTTTTTCGGTGATTGTATTTCTCAATTCTATTCCATTTGGTTCTTTTTTTTATAACTTCTATTCCTATGAAAAGGTTTTCTATTTTTTCTTTTGTATCAAGAGAATTTGTAATTCTCTGTTGAAACACTTTTATGATGATGCTTTCTTAAAATTCTCATCTGGTCATTTTAACATCTGATTCATCTCAGTGTTGATGCCTGTTGACTATCTTTTCTCATTGACGTTGTGATTTGCCTGGGTTTTTGGTTATGTCCTGGATATTTTGGCTATTATTTCATGGCACTGGATCCCACCAAATCTTCTGGTTTTTTTAGCAATTGTCGTGGGCAGTACAGCACGAAGGCCAGGTGGATGAGTGTGGCAAGCCTTGTACTAGACCCCCTGCCTCCACACCACTTAGAGCCAATGCCTGAGAGGTGCTCAGTTCCCCTACCCTCATGACCTCATCCTGGAAAAAAGTGCAGTGCTCACTCCCACCATTCCTTCCTGCCCAGCAGAGTTCTCTCTGGTGGGTCCCACTGACAGTGGGGAGGGGAAGTGTGAAGATATGACACCCTGGAAGTTGGATCTCCACCTGAGCCCCATGGACACTCTCCAACAGGGGACCAAAGCACCACTACTTATCACCAGGATCTGGGAAGTTAGTACTAGGCCGACTTGCAGGCCAACAGCCTCCTCACTATATGGGATGGTGGGAATGAAGAGGAGCCAAAAGATTTGCTGCCCACAGGTACCTACTGAGGTCTTAGGGAGGAAGGAGGGTTTGCTGAAGCAAGGTTTTCCATTGCTAGACCACCCTTCTGCATCTTTGGCTAAGGGTAACTGGCATCCTTGGAGATCTCTTGTCCATCCTGTTGGTGGCCCTGGGGTGGAGGCCTCTGCCATGCCCTATCCAACCTCCAGGATGCATGGGAGGCACAAGGAAACCTAGGGACTCACCACCACATTGCTCCTCAAGTTCCAGAGCTCTTGGACAGTCCTTCTTCTACCCACCTCCAGAGGCTTTGTGTGCCCATGTGTAGGGTCATGGCCAAGATGTCTTTCTTGTCGGAGGTAGGCAGTGGGAGAGATGAGGATATTCTACCTTGACCAAAACCAGAACATTTATTTATCATTTGTAACCCATTAAAATAAAAATAAAAGAAAATGATGAGATGTCAATTAAGTAAATTCAATGGAAAAAGGCTTCTAAACCTCAGCAGTAGTTATACTAGGAGATAAACTATTCTTTGCTGGGGGTCACCTTATATTGTGAGGTGCTGAGCAGCACCATGATCTCCCCTACACCCGTAGATAACAGTAATGACACCCCTACATGTGTGACAAGCAAAATATCCCCAGACATTGCCCATGCTGCCCAGAAAGTAAAATAACTCTTCACTGAGAAGCTCACTCTACAAAAATTGAAAATACTTACATACATTTAGATTCCCATATTTCCAGTGTATCTTACTGATTCTTCTGAAACAAATGATGAGTTGTAGCATTTTTGTAATATTACCAGGAAAGTAAAATAAAATATATATATATATATTTTGCCAAAGCCCAGCAGATCAGCACTGTTTGAAACAATGTTTTATGATAGGAGCGCTCTCTGTCTGGCTACTTTTATGGTGGTGAGCCTCTGTCAGGGATCCGAAAGCAGATTCCTTCACTTGTGAGACAAGCAATGAGTTCTATTCTGCCCCTGCCATGAACAGGGCCTGGAAGTCAGGTCTTTTCCCACTGCTGGTACTCACTGGGCCCATCTCTTATCTCCTTCCTCTATCCACAGCGCATTCCTCCTCAAAACAGTCATGCAGATGGGGCCAGCCCTGCTTAAACAGATCCAAGATCAGTCTGCCCCTGAAGATCTTCCACACCAGCCACAACCACACAAGACAGACGAGGTTCCTGTAGTGGCACTCCCTTAAGGCAAAGAATGTCTTGATGGTCTCTGATCTAAACATGGCACATCCATGAGTAGAAGGTACATTGATGCCCGCCATCAAGTTAGCAGTAACCTGGTGACCTCTGCTGCTGTCACATCCTAAGAGCTGGAACCCAAGGAATTGTACCAACAGGCAGGAAGGGGCCACTCACCGGAAGTAGAGAGCAGCCTGCACTTGGAGTCGGAAGATTGGGGCTCACATCTTTATTCCTAACTCTACAGCACTTAAGCCCCACTTCCTTTATCTATAAAATGAGAATAGGAAAACAAAGGTTAACTAACATAGGTAGAACTCTTCCTAAGTCATGCAGAAGTAGGTTATCCTTCACTCACCCCAAAATTCTTTTAACATTTGTAATTACAGCATACTAATTGCCAAGATACATAGTTATATTTTAGCCAATCGAGATATGAGTTAACTCATTATTTTCAATGGTTACCAAAACTATATTTTTAAAAGCCTCCAATGCAGAAAAACCCCTAGAAATTTACTAGTTTGGGGACTACAAAGTTAAACAAATTATGGTCACGGCTCTCAAGGAGTTCATAATCGTGCCCTCATGTGTGTGAACCATTCATTAGTCACACCTATTCAGTACCATCCTGGTGCTGGGAAGAAACATAGCAGTGATTAAAGCAGAGTCCTCCCTCAGAGAGTTTACAGTACAATGACGGTTTGAGGGGACCCGGAACATCAGAAATACAGCCTGCCAGTGCAACAAGAGTGATGGCCTGACTAGTAGCTACTGTGAGCAGACCAGGTAAGGAACAGGCCCAGCCTGGGGTGTGGGAGTCAGAGGGGTTTCCTGAAAGAAGTAGCACTCTAATGCAGATGAATAAAGAGAGAAAGACAATACAGAAAAAGGGAACGCAAATAAAATACATAAACATAAAAGGCACTCGACAAATATGCAATCGTGGACTAATTTTATTGATTGACTGACTGACTGACTGACTGACTGACTGACTGTTAACCAAATAAACTTGCTTTGCAGAAAGAGGGAAGAGAAAAGTGCAGAAGGAGTAAGACTGATCTAGGGTCTCTGCTGCTACTGAAAATCCCAGATTAAAATCTGGCTTCCTGGGACAGCCAGAAAATCATATGAAGGATCACAGGGCATAAGTCTCCTCCCATCTTTTCTTGAAAAAAAAAAATAGATCAAATCAAAGAGCCCTAATCTCCCTGCATCTTCCCCATTCCCAGATTAGAGGACCAGAACCAACCTAGAGAAGACATCACCCCGGCTGGCAGATTGGGACTTGACATGGAGATTCTTACAGGAGAAAGCCAACAGAGGTGAGTGCAGCAGACTTAGTGTTCCTAGAGGCCGGAGAGAAAATATCTGGAAGACCAAATCCCAGTGTGAACTCTGGAGTCAGGCCATGAAGTCAAGGGCAGAGGCACAAGCCCAGCAGTCTAGCACCAGAATCTAAGCAGTAGAAAGCCCACAGTGGGGCAAGTGTTCTAAGCACATGCCCTGCCCCGCTGGACTCCATTTGCCTCTGTGGGTAGCACACCACAGGGTCCTGTGTGCCTTAGCAGATCAGGAGCGCTGCAGTCCCTCAGAGAGAGACCCTCAAACACTCTGCTTGCAGAGCTTAGCCCGTTCTCAAGGAAGAACTCTACCCTCAAAACACCAACCATGACTCATGCCAAACTCACACCTCTCGGTTTTTCCTAGTGACATTCCAGCTGGAATGAAGCTGAGCCACGTAAGTCACAACATTTCATATTGAATGACAAAAATCCTAGAAATTTTCATGTTACAGACTGTTTATGTACTCCCAGATTCCTAAATTGAGATCTTAAACACCAAAAGATGGTGGGGCCTTGGAAAGTGATCGGGTCATGACAGTGGAGTCCCCATGAATCTCTCTCTCCTACTCTCTCTGTCTCTCTGTCTCTCTCTGTCTCTGTCTCTGTCTCTCTCTCTCTGTCTCTCTGTCTCTCTCTCTCTCTCTCTCTCTCTGCGGGACACAGCAAGAAGACA
This sequence comes from Hystrix cristata, assembly GCA_004026905.1. Classification (NCBI taxonomy): domain Eukaryota; kingdom Metazoa; phylum Chordata; class Mammalia; order Rodentia; family Hystricidae; genus Hystrix; species Hystrix cristata. Next base: position 19,431 of record PVJO010006071.1, on the reverse strand, counting down.
GGCAGTAACAACCCAGAGGAAGGCCCTCACCAGAACCCAGCCATGCAAGCATCATGATCTGATCTTAGACTTCTATTCTCCAGGACTCTGAGAAAATAAAATTTCTGATGTGGTGTTTTTTGTTATAGACACCTGAACTGAACACATATCAATCGACAAAAAAAAAAACCCAGAAAATTAACAACTTTAAATGTTTTTTTAAAAACTCTTAAGACTTTTGTAAAAACAAAATTTTCATACCAAACCAGTATCTAATTATACAGAGACAGAATTTTAGTACTCCTTCATTCATTGGACAATATTTAGGTTCTGAACTGCTTTTACAAATGCAATTTCATTGATCCTTTCTAGATAACATGGCAAGATTCAAACTGCATAACACATTACATATCACAAGAAAGTCATGTGACCACCCACCCATTGGAAATGAGAAAAATAAACTAAGAGTGTTCTATAATTCTAGGTGTGTGTTTGGTCAATGTTTGCTACCTATCATGCAAAAGGTTCTGTACCCATCCTTCCCCAATAAGTGCACTGGTTCATAAACAGAGGGAGTTTCCTTGTATGGATATGGGATAGTGAAAGATCTAGAGTCTAAAAGACAAACCATCTCAAATGTATTTTGAAGCAAGCCAGAGCCACAAATTATCTCAAATGTATCACAAAGCAAGCCAGAACCATGCGCACACATAAATATAGTACACTTGCTGTATTTCAGGTATTTGTCAAAGCCCATTCATGAATTATCTCATGTAATTAGCACAATAAATTGAATAGTGTTATTTTCACTTTTCAAGAAAAGCAACAAAAATGTTAAGTGATTTTCTGAATCTGATAGTAGCTAACAAAGCAGAGATTTTGATCCAAAACATGAACATCCATACATATATTCAAACAGGAGCATGTGTGCCTGCAGACTAGGTAAAGGTAAAGAGAAAAGAAAGTCAGAGGCTCCCAGCAGCCAATAACCAGGGGTGCACAGAATTGGAAACAGTGACTGGTAGGAACCTGAGTTGGCGTCCGTGCCCCCCAGGCCCTGGTGTGCTGCTGTCCGTGGTCCTGGAGGGTGCCTACCAGGGAATGCTGCTTGCTATACTCCTGGACCACTAGGGTCCTAGCCCATCTCCCCAGGGAACATGGAACCAGAAAGGGAAAGGCCCAGTGTGGGAAAGAGAAGAGCAAAGAGAAAGTTCCACGGGGTCTGTTATAGTTTGTGGCTAGATGTCCCCCCAAAGCCTCATGTGGTAAGAGGTTGCTGGATCTAGAGTGTGTGATGCTGGGATTAAGGGCGTGTGATTACTAAATCAATCCACTGATTGGTTTAGCACCACCCTAACCCTAGCAGCCTGGATAAGATATAAAATACAGGAAGAAGCTGGTTAGTCCCCTTGCTTGCATCCCTTGCTTACCTTGCCGCCTTCTGCCTGTCTGCCATGCCGCCCTGCCTTGGATCCAGCAGATTGTGGACTGAAACCTCTGAGAACTGTGAGCTAAGTAAACCTTTCTTCCATAACTTTGGGTGTCTGGTATTTTGTCTCAGCAACAAGAGAAAAGTAACTAAGACAGGGTCCCAGCCACTGGGGATTCAAAGCATAAACAGATTTGTTTTCAAATAACCACATGCAATAATTGTGTTTGGGAAATAGGAAAAAACGTGTCTTTGCTTTTCATTTTTTTCTAAAATACTGATGCACACAACACTTTAGGCCTATGTTTGTATGGGTTTTTCAGCTTTCCCCTGTAGGCCGAAAGCTCCTGAGCCCAGACCTCTGAGCTGTGTGATGCCTTTGACACCGCATGGTCTTAGCAAATAAGAAGCCATAATACACTACATTGGATTCATCTAAATCCCTGATTGCAGCCACTTTGCCTGCATTACTGCTTTTCACCCCATCTTCAGTTACTTGTAAGTTAAACTTTCCTTGTCTGTGTCCTTGAAACTTAATTAGATGGCACACTACATTCCAGGCATCTCGTAGAGCCACTGAGAGATGTGGGGGTGCAGGAGGGACAGGGCAACAGCCCCCGGGCCACCACCCCACACTGGACTCCAGGCAGATGCGAGGATAAAACTGTCAAGAGGAAAACACAAAGAGAAATATTGCTATTTCCTATTCTCCGCATTCTCCTTGTGAGCTGTTTGCCCAGTTGCCATGGCACAGGCACTGAGATTTCATAATTTTCCCCCTGCCTGCCATGTGCTCATGCCACAATTGAATTTAATCAGGCCAGACAGTTGGTCGGGTTTTGTCCATGTGAGTGGAATAAAACTTTTCTCACCAGCTAAACCCACAAAGTATCTAAAAGCCATAAATAATGGGTAACTCCTATAACTTGCACCTGCCCGCTTTATTTGATCAAGTCAACAGCAAGGGCACAGACAGCAAGAACGAGGTTCCCAAGCACTGGCCTGTGCTGGTGGCAGTGCTGCCTGAACAGACTTTGGCAGAAAGCATCCATCTTGAGAGGGAGGTATTAATGCTGCGGGGCCAAAATAACTCTGTTCCAAGCGGTAATTTCAAAAGGAAAAATCCTGACACGTATTCTCTACATCAGGCAAAGAGCATAGCAATACTCAGAGGGGAAACATGAGGAAGACTGTTGGGACGCTTAGGGACTAGAGGACTGAATTCAACCAGCCCTCCATCAGAAACAGAAAGTGAACCACAGACTCCATGCTTCCCTTTACTAGAGGCAAAAGATGTAAATTCAAAATACCAGCCAGCTGCGTGAATATGGAGTACCACAGCTGGATTCATCTGTCATGCCTGGAGAGAAGATGTGAACCATTTGAAATTATTTGTATCCTTTCAGATAATAATTTTCCCTGTTTATAAATATCACGATAATATGAGCAAGAAGAATTTTCTGAAAGCTATCTGACATTTGCATATCACAAAAGGTACAATGTTAGATTGAAATTTACAGTGGTAGATACTTAGATATGTTTGTTTTTAGGTCTCTATTCAAATACAAGATCGCTGAGTTTCCAAGACTGGTAAAAAATAGATGCACTTTATGGGCCACTCTTCTCTGTGGTTTTAGTGTATTAAAGTGCTTGAAAGTATACTTTTTTATATCAAACCAGAAGCTAAGGTTATAATAAATTTATTTACTGATGCCATTTTTCATATCAATTAGTTTATTCTATCATATATTATTGAGTCACGTTACCTCTCGGTGATAAGAGAAGAACACGTGATTATTTAAACCATTTTACAGTTTGGCTGGAATTAAGGAATAAGAGCTGAGCTATGGGTCATTTGCAAAATTTTATTTTAAGGTGTACACACCTTCTGAAAGCCCCATTTTGACAAAAGGAGGCAGAGCCTAGAGATGAGCTCTCAGACAACTGCAGGTATTTGAAGGAGTGGGCAAACTGTCAGAGACGGTAACTGAAGAGGCTGTGGCCTGGATGAGCCTGTCCCGAGGGTTGGTGTGCAGGAAGCTTGGCCTGTTTGTGGCCCCGTGCAGGTGGTAGGAGCGGTAGGAGGTGACACCTAGCGAGAGGAACACGTCCTCTGAGGCGCCACACTCAGAAGGGGTGGAGGTGCTTCGCATGGGGTGCCTGTTAGTACTCCCGGGAGAGGTGTGAGAGGGCAAGCCCAGCCCCTCCCTGCACTCTCTGCTTCCTACCCCTTCACATGACCTTCCCTCTCACGGGCACTCCCACCAGGACCCACTCCCATGATGTCAGGCAGTCATGGGCCCTCACCAGAACCAGCACCAGGCTGGACTTTCAGCCTCCAAAATGTCAGCTGCACAGACTATTTTACTGTGTAGATTACCAGCCTTGGGTATTGGGCTACAGCAATGGGAAACACACAGAGGGACCAGTGAATGCCGCTGTTATCTTCATCACCACTCACAATTTCTCCAGTGTGTCCGTTTTTACCCATCTCTTCCAACCTTTCTCGTGGTGGTGTTACCAGCTCATCACAGAAGATATTAATTGAGTCCAGATGCTGCTGTCGGGCAAACATTCTCAGAGTAAGGGAATTGCTATGGCACACTTGGCAGCCACTGCACTTCACCCGCACCTTGGAGGCAGCCGAAGGAATGGATGAGCCTCCCTCAGACCTGAGTATGAACCTGCTTGAGCTTGGGCAATATCGTCCCAGGTATAATGAGGTAATTACAGCTTCCTTATAATGTCATTAGAAGTCAGTGAAATCCACCCACTAACTAAAGCAAACCAAAATCCAGGGAGGTAGCTCGGTACACATACATGGTCTCAAAAGACTAATGGAAAATACTCATTGACCTTGGAGGGGCAATGACCTTGGGGAAATAAGTGAGATAAGTATCGGTGCCTGGCACACACTGAGGGCTCATTATAAGTTTATTTTCTCCATATATTTTGTACATGGATGAAAAGAAATAAGTTCACCAGTTAACTAACTCTAGTCTCTAATTTGGATTGTGCCTAATAAACAGATGAGCCTGATATTGAAGTTAATGCTGTTGTATTGTGTTGCCAAGCATGAGAAGCAATGGACAGAGTTAACATTCTTCCACCAAATTTATCAGCTTGAATGTGTGGATTTTTGAGCAAGAAGAATGAAAAATAAGTAGAGAAGGGAGGAGAAAGGAAGAAGGAACTGGGAGTGAAGAAGAGATGGAGAGAAAGAAGCAAGGGGGCAAAAGGAAGGGAAGGGAACCAGAGACAGGAAAAGAGCATGGGCCGAGGGCTTACTACTGTCTAGGGCCAGGCAGCAGGTTCCTGCCCACTACGCCTCTCAGTTTTAAGAGGTATCCTTATTTCCATCCGCAAAGGAAGCAGCTGAGACTGCATGTTGCCAAATAGTTCTGGCAACAGGTTGAAGTGAAAACCTAATATTTCACCCTGACCTCTGAGCCACCCTCCCCTTGAATGCTGGCTTTCTGACCTTGTACTCCAAGAAGCTGCAACACAGGTGGCCTGTGCGGACCTGTACTTTTGGGCTTTCTTTGGGCACAAAACACCACTTCATCTGCTTCCACAAACTCTGCTGGCCCAAGAGTGCCTGGCTCCCTGGATACAGTGCATGATGCACATGCTCTCTGAACAGGCCGTTGAGGAGTTCGCCACCACAAGATCCCAGGTAAACATGGAGCTGGGATCCCCACGGAGCTGCTCTCGTGCTTCCTGTCTCGCGTTCCAGTCGCAAGTAAGCTGCAGGTATCACCCCTCTGAAAGGTGACCACTGGCAGGCCCCTCCCTGGCAGCCTAGCTGGCACCTGAGGGCTAGTACATTTTTCCAGTCATTTTCGTCCCAATGCATGGACTCATGTGACCGGTTAGGATCTCCAGCACACTGGGCTGCCCTCCCTCCTTCCCTGCGCCTCCTTTTCCCTCTCACTCTTTATGTAGACTAGGAAGGGGCACAGCAGAGCTCTGGGTCAAACTTGCCAGTGCTTCTGAGGAACAAGTAGAGAAGGGGTCAGAAGGGGTCACAGACAAGAGTAGCGCAGCCTCAAAGAATGGCAGCAGGAAGCAAGTGTCGGCACAGGCACGCATACTCCACATCCCATGACACGCCTAAGCAGAGAGACAAGTGACAGGGGTGCAAGGACTGGGCTACACCGTGCTCCAGAACAGAAAACAGGTGCTCTCAAGGCAGGTGCATTTCCTACCAAAATGGCGGGAGAGGGCAGAATGCTCTTCCGAGACGTCCCAGAGTGAATGGCTAGGTTGTACTGCACGGTGCTCGAGTTGTTTGCTGCAGGAATTCAGCCACAGCTTCCCACCAGCACTTCCAGCTTGCCTGGGAGGGGTGTCCCCAAAGGGTGACTGTGGGTGACATGGCACATGCAGTGTGGCCCACTGTCTCTTTTGTGCTGTGCTGTATTGGCAGGTGAAGGCAGCTGGCAACGAGAGCCCAGTCAGGCATTCTTTTAATCTGCACCCCTGGCAGTGCCAACTCAAGGGCAGTATTGCTGGTTTTATGGAAGGACTATGGCTACATTCAAGTGCAGCTATGCACATGCAGAGAAGCCTACTGAGCTGACCCCATGGCCGTGCTGCTGGCGGGCATGCTCACCCAGGAGCCTTAGCGGCTCCAACGCCAGCCCAGAGGCTGTGGTCTCCCAAGGCTCATGCAGGTAAATGGAGGCCTCAGCATAGCACTTCTGTCTGCTGCAGGAGTGCCAGGCTTTGTCCCCTGGGGTGCGAGGGTCCCCTGAGGCTGACTGGGATGCACTGACATTACCTATTTATTGACTGATTTAATGGTGCTGGGGATTGAACCCAAGGCCTTTGCACTAAGCTATATATCCCCAACACCCCCTTCTAAGAAAGCATTTATTTGTTTATATACTTATGTTTTTTTATACTGGAGATTGAATCCGAGGCCTTCATAATGACCTATAACACTAACTCTTTTTAAAATATTTTGAAACAAGTTCTCTCCAAATCACTAAGTTGTCCAACCTGAACTCACCATCCTCCTGCCTCAGCCTCCAAGACCACTAGGATTAACGACATTATTTAAAAGAGCATAAGACCTTTAATCTGACTGACAGCAACGTATTCCAACTTGTTTGTAGGACAAATGTGTTCGAAGAGCAAGAATAGCCATTTCAACTGAGGGGGCTGTAAGTTGTGTGTTTGCATGTGTGTGTGTGTTTGTGTGTGTGTGTGTGTGTGTGTGTGTGTGTGTGTGTGTTTGGACTGGCAGTGAGGACAAGAGGATCTGCAAGAGGGAGAGGGATCAGTCACACCTCCTCCCCCTGTGCAGGAAAGGGTGTGTCTGGCAAGGCCATGTCCGGGCAGCTCCAGGGTCCATTCTGGAGAGCAAGGCTCCTTTCATCTCCACCAACATCATTCCCCGTGGAGAGCTCTGTGGGCCGATGCCCACTACATCCTGCTATGGAGACCCGCACGCACGTTTCCCTGAGCTGGGATTCCCAGCTGTATGGGAGATGTTCCGGTTCCCCAGGGCTGCTGTGGCGGCGCATCACACTGGGACTTGGGACGGACTTCCTGACATTCCCCTGAAGTAGGTCGTATGACTTTCCTATAAGGGCCGCTGTCCTACCCCGTGGAAAGGCACAACCTCATCTCTGAAGACACAGGGACAGAGAGAAGACAAACCACATGGACTGTAGGTTGACTTCAGAACACAACTTTCATCCAGTCTTACTTTACCAGAACTATCCCTTCTCCCACCTACTTCTTCAGGTCTTCATTTACTCACAAAGGCCCTGATGTCTTGAAAGAACTTATTTTCAAATTCACATGATTTCCTCTCTTACCTGTCTTTTTCAGTTTAATTTTGAGATGCAGACGGGGACCCCAAAAACCTTTCCTCCCTTACACAATCTGGTGCCCAGGATGGGCAGCCACGACGGGGGACAGCTTGTATGGTCAGGAAGCCACGGTTCAGAGATCCAGGGCCTCTGGCAAAGCCACATCCATCTCGCAAACCGTCTGTGACGGTTGTTCAAGCAAAGGTGGTAGGAGAGTCTTTGTTTTCAGACCCAGCCAGGGACCCCAGGAAAGCAAGGAAAGCCTCCTCTTCCCAGCATAGGCCTGCCTCCTGGCATCCCGTCCCCTCCCATGCCTGTCCCTGTGTCCAAACTTCCCTTCTCCTAAGGGCACCACCATGCAGGGTGAAGGTCCGTTGGAATGACCTCCTCATCCTGACCTGATCATCTGCCAAGCCTCTGCTTCCTATGAGACCACAGTCACAGGCACTGGGGGCTGGGCCTGCAGCATAAGAATCTGGGGGACGTGTTGTCAGCAGAATGCCAGAGGAGCCAGAAGAGCGTGAAGAACAGATCAGGGTGTGAGGGTCTTCCCGGAAGATACTCAGGAAGGGCACTTGGAGGGCACCTGGGGCTACCTCAGGCTTTTCTCCAGGTTCCAGCTCAGGGGAGGTTCTTTATCTATCTCTGGCACCCAAGCTCTTTTCCTGGAAAGGGTTCAGCAGCATGACACTAGCAGACCAGTCCCCTCCCCACACACCACCCTCAGCTGCAATGGCTCTGGGGAGGGCGTGGAACCCGGAAGCTATGCCACAAGCCCCAGACTCAACACCAGATGCTTTGAGCACAGTGACAAGGTGGGCCAGGTTATAGGAACAGCATTCACACACACACACACACACACACACACACACACACACACACACACACACACAAAAGGAACAGCATTCACATCTTGGCACGGCTGTGCTGTTCATCATATCGGTGTGCAAAAAGTGAGAGGAGCCTGTGAAAGAGAAGGGGCGCTTCTGGAGGAATGTGGGAGAACAGTTACTTTCTGGCATTTGTACCTGGCCTTCAGTCTGCACCACCCCAGGTTTGCTCCATTCACAGGGTGGCTTTCGATGCAGCTCTGTAGCTTCAGGGGATGAACCGGGAGGGAGGGCAGCAGCCCCTGGCAGGCTGGCCCCAGAGTCCCCTTCCAGAGCATGTGAGGTCCAGAGGCCACTCCTGCACAGGCCAGTGCAGCCCAGCCCTCTGCGGAGGGAAAGAGGGTGACCACACCTGCCGGGGATGTTCTGAATGGGCTGCTCCCTTGCAAACTACCCCAGTCATATTAAGCAGCAGCAGGAAAAGGTAGCAGAGCTGTTAGAAAAGAAACCCGCTCCCTCGCAGGACCAACTTAAAATATGAGGCCTCACATCTCGCCCACTTCAAGGCAGCCTCTAGCCAGCCAGGAAGACGCTATGCATCCGTGTGCCAGAGACCATTCATGTATTAGCAATTCACTGTCAAACGTTAAAGAGTTTGCCAAAGAATAATAGATGCTTTACATTTTATGCATAACTAGTTCTGAGACCAGGGCTATAAAAGTTTTCTATTAACATGTAAGCACTAAGACAAGTTTTTTTTTACTTGATAAATATACATAACTCCTGTACAATGGGGCTCTTGTGTTGCTGATGGGGACCCTTAATGGAGAGTTATATTTCCAGGATTATATCTTTATTCAGTTGCAAATGATTTTTGGGGGGGAGTTTAATACTCTGCTCCGTCTATGAATAATAGTGTCATTTGAATGCCGGACACCTGGTGCAGGGAGCAGGACAGTGGGGCTCTGGACTGACCTGGCAGTTCTGCCAGCTCTGCATTTTCCCAGCCTTTCCTATCCGCTCCATTCAGCATCTGATTTCATTCTCTCTCAGCAAAATGCTAGACACTTGTAACTTTATTCTCCCTCTGCAAAAACTTGCTCTCTTGTAAGGAAAAAAATCCTGGAAAAAAAATTTCTCTTATCAATCTCTTCTTCTATGGAGTCTAGTAATTTGAAGGCTGGCTAAAGTTTCAGGAAAAACCTTCCAATTAAATACTGTAAAAAGATAAAATAACAGTGGCCTTGCTGCTGCCCAATAGCTTTATTGAAGCGCTCTTTTGTTGATTTATTGTACATTAGCCACTGAGCCGTGCAAAGAACATTACGTTTCAGAAAGAGCTATTCGTATGCGGCCTGCATCCACTCCAAAAACAATCAGGCCTGTATTGCGTTTTGCAAATTTATACCAGGATGTTGGTTTAGAGTGTTTCCCTGGAAAGTTTTTCAAGTAAGGGTCTGCTTTCATGGGTGAGGGTGGATGAGGCACACAAACAAACCTTTGTTTCAAAACTCACAGATGTATGGCCGGGCCTGAGCTTTGTTTTCCCCTTTAAGAAGTATTCTCAGATTTTTGTTTTGAGCACAACACAGGATTGTACAAAAAAAAAAAAAAAAAGAAAGAAAGAAAGAAAGAAAAGAAAAAGAAAATCGGCATGAGGATGAATGTCTTGTATAATCTTAGGCTTTTCCAGATTTTCCCAGGGTTAATTTTTCTACCCCCAACTTTGTACGTTGGGTACAATTGGTTTGGGCTTTTTTTCAGTTTGTTTGTTTGTTTTGTTTTTTAAACTCAGGCACACAACAGAAAGGAATTCTGGCTACTTCAGCTTTGAATGGCTTCAGGAAATTTCATTTCAAGGCTATTTGGGTTTTGCAAGCTTAATAAACATACTTTTCTTCAAGCTGGAATCGGCCTTTTTCTCGCTGGGCACCAAAAGTCATACTTGGACATCTCAGAGCACTGGCTGTGTGCGATGTCACAAAACAGAGAGGACAGAAGCCTGGTTAAGCTGAAGGAACCCAAGTGACAAAATGTTTGTACTCTGAGGCAGGCCTCTCTAGGGCACAAATACAACTCTCCTCCCAAGCGGCAGATGAGGTGTTCTTCAACACCACACAGGCATATGTTCAAATAAGCAGAGCTCAGGCACCATGAGTTCAAAGAAGAACCACACAGAGAAAGAAACACAGAGCGTAAGGCAGGACCATTGGCCCAGCCGTCCCCGCACCTTAGCCCATGCGGTGGCTGAGGCTGCCTGTCTGATGGGCCTGGATATGAGGAGGGTGGTGACAAGCACTGGCCAGGCAGGGCCTAAAAGTGCTGTGTGCCGCACACACAGTGTGGGGGCCTGTGAATGACAGTCTTTGGGTCCAGGCTCAATTCTTCTTACAGGTGTATTCATTCACCCTTGGAAAGATGGAACGAAGTTCCACAGAAGCTAGTGACAAGGGGACAGGCATGAGACAGACCAAGGCCAGGCCCCAGGAGTGATTAGGTTTAGTTGAGTTAAAATTACTTAAAGTTAGTTACAGGTCAGTTATGATTTATTGAGCACTTAGGTCCTTTTAACACTATTTTATTTAACTCTTTTAAAATTTTTACTTACCTACTCTACTTAACTGTTGCAACGACCTTATCGATCCCATTTTAGGATTGAAGAAACTGATCCAAGGTCACCTGCTAGTAACCAGCAGAGCCAGGGTTCCAACTCAGGTCTAGGCAGGAACCAAACTTCCATCCACCGCCTGAACTCCGTCCAGGGCTGACACAGCCTCCTGACGACCTGGTTGGTGGAAAGGAATTCTCCTCCCTCAGATGAAGGGTGTGAGAGTGCTGGCTGCCATGTGCGCATTCTCGTCCTTGGCTTTTTTTCTTCCCTAGAAGATGATTTAATCAGCTTTTAGCTCTCCTTGGGACTGGCTAATTTTGGCATTCAGTCAGTCTGTGCCTCTGCTTTCATTGTTTAAAGACCATGACTAAATTGGACTGTGCCAAATTGTACTAGAGTGTGAAAATTTACTGCTGCTTTGTTCTTCCAAAGCTTCATCTCCACCAACTCGCATAAACATCCTGTTCACTCTGGAGGTTCAAAGACACTGTTAATCGTTTCTGAGCTGTTAAGAGGGACACAGCTTTGTGTCCACACACCCAGAAAGTGGTGTGTCTGGGTGGCTTCTCACGGGAGAACGCAGAGCCACACGGGAGGAGATGGCAAGCCGACAGGGACGCAGCAGGCCACAGGCAGACACCTGTGGGCAGAAACTCCCACTGCCAGAAGGCTCCTGTTGCCTAAGCCAGTGAATGAAGAGCTGCGTTAGCATCCTAAGGTGCAGTCTCCTCTATCCCTCCTTTGGGATAGCAGCATTCATTTTCCATTTGCCAATGGTATCCAAAGGAAGTCAACTGGTATGAATAAAATGCCAGGAGAGTTATGGGCTCCTGGGAAGCATTCATGAAGTTAAAGGAAGCACCCCCACAACACAGAGCTCGTTCAGAAATACTCCTTCTCAGAAAGCACTGGGAAGCCTCACCTTTTCGAAACCAACAGGAAAACTGTCAACACCCGCGTGCAGACAGTGACCATTCCTCCCCAGGGCTGGAAACTGGGCTGGCACCACAGGCCCTGAAACCAGGATCGCCTCCCCCACGCCGCCACACAGGGCTGCAACTTCTGCCCTCTGGGTCTTCAGCAGCTGACACTCTCAGAAGATATGCACGAATTGCTCCTCATTTCCAATCTGAGATCCATGACTTTCTTTATCTTTGAGGAACTATGACTCTGTAAGAGACCAAAGGGGAGAAAAAGGAATTCTCATTCCTTCCACTTTCTGCGATATGTTGTTCGCAGAACCCCAAAACTTCCCATGCTAGGTCACTCCTCAGAATCATGGTACATTTCTAATTCATCTACCTAAGAATCAAAGCACACAGACCAGCGCGCAAGGGTAGAAACTTCACAGAACATAAATCAGACTCCACCCTCGGTTCGCACTCAGAATTCCAGGAGTGTACATGGGAAATACTGCACTTGACATAATATCTGAGTTAACTTATACCATTTCCATCATGAAAGCAGGGAGTTTCTTATCAGCCGAAAGTCAATTTTCTAACCAGGAGCTATGTAATGAAAAATTCTTTTGAGTGTTGTGTAAGAATAAGGACAGCTATCTGAAAGCACAGAAATCCATAATTACTTTTTTATATGTCCTTTTCAAGCAAGAAACCAGGATCAGCTCTCAGAATCACCACTCACCCTATTAATCACAGGCACACCAAAGCCGAGTAGCCACACAGAACAGCCAAAGGCTCTGGTCACCTGGCAAGGACTGGCACATGAGTGAGCTGAGCTGACAGAGACACTTGTGCCACAGCTGTCCCCTGGTCTTCTGGAGCTCAACTCTGCCCACAGCTGTGGCCCAGCCACACCTCTGTGGTCACAGCCTGGGCCAGCTTTCTCTGTGGGCCCCAGCCTTGTGTCCCACTGAAATTTCTGGACCTGTCTCAAAACCCATGTGGTCTTTCCAAGGTAACAAATTAGCCCATCTACCAAACTAGCCCACCTGTCACATGGGAAGCAACTGGAGGGAGCCTCCAGTGACAAACGTGCCTCCCATAGCCACTCCTCCCTGGGAACTGCCCTCCACCCAGTTACCTTCCACCCTGCCCTTCCTCGTGCCCTCCTGATGATCACCTCATTATCCAGCAGGCTAGTTTATCCAGTGGGTCCTTTCATGATAATGCAGCCTGGACACATCCTTCAATGGGAGGAACAAAGGACAGTGGTCTCGGGCCAGGATTAGAAGCCTCCAGGAGCCACACACCAAGGGCAGAGCTGGATGTGTTGGCAAATCTGCAAGCCAGCTCTCTCCGAGACCATGAGTGATTGAACAAACCAGGCCATGTTCTGAAACCAAGGAGCATGCATGGTGACCTGTGTGTCACTGCCTATTGCTGCATGTTCCATGAACCAGTAGGCACAAAGCTCTGTACCTTTCTGTCCTCAACCCTCCCTTGTGCAGTGACCGTCCTCCACTCCGTCCTCCCTCAGGGGAGGGGGAGGAAAGAGCTAATTCATTACACTGTGCTCACTGCTCTCAGTTCCACCAAACCGGGATCACGCCCACCAAAACGAGCCCAGCAGAAAACAGAGAAGGGACTGCAGGAAGCTCCTTTCTGTAAATCTTATGCATTATCCTAAAAAGCTAGAATTTTATGTAGAAAAAAGATACTATTCCTGCACAATTAACTTATAAAAAGCATTTTTAAGGTATGAAGTGAAAGTAATAGAAGACGCTGTACTGTGGATGGCTCCAGCCAGACAGCTGAGCATAAAGAAGTGCAAACTCACACCCACACACATGGGCGGGACAGAACACCGTCCTCTGAAGAAGATGCACCCCAGGCCTGCAGGACCCAAGGCCTGTACCCGAGAGTGTCCCCACATGGGAGCTGCCACACCTTGGCAGCTTCACCAACTTCCAGGCCAGGTCGGAGAGAGTCCTGCACAGTGAGAGCCTGGCTTTCTCTCCACCAGCTGCTCCTGATGGGCAATGAAGGGAACAGGGCCATTTGCCGTGTGGCCAGAAGCAGGATCACACATCAGAAAGGGAGTCTGTGACATCGCAGGGTTCCCTAACGTGCTGAGGATGATAGATGGCCACCAGGCACCTCGCAGACCGATGCTGCTGCTCAAAACCGAAAGCACTGTGTGCCGCTATCAATATCGTACATTGAATTATTGGCTCCTGTCCTTGGTGCCTGTATTTCAGCCAACTTGAATCCTGGAAAATAATTTTATTCAGGTGACATGTGTGATAAAGAGCCTATCAATAAATATGTTCCGCCTGAGAAATGTGCTCACCCAGTTCAGTGGAACAAGAGAACCACGCTTCTTGCAGCCTGCCTGGGAGTCATGCTGGAAAGACACCCAGGAAACTCAGGGCAGCTGGCCAGCGCCTTCTCCACACCGAGGGCCACTGGCTCACTAAATGCTGGTTGTGTGGCCCCTGGGATTGACCACCCAGCGAGGACTAACCCAAGGACGGCTCCTGGTCCACAGGGGACATGACAGAAAGACTGCTCCAGGACCACCATGCAGACACATGGAGGCCAGCACCCTCTACTGTACAAGGGAATCCCCTCCAGCTGGGTGCTGTATCCATGAGGCACCTCGAGGAGGTGGTGATGTTCTGGGGAATCTCCTTAATGAGGGCCTCCTGGGCACACAGCTTCTGCTCCAGGGTAAAGGTCAGATGGGTTGTGTTCACACTGGCTAATTGGGATTCGGAGAGACAAACAGGGTCCACTCTGTGTACTGCCCAAGAGTGCCATGGTATCCCAGCCCCAGACCCACTGCCCTCCTTGGAGCTTCCTCCTCCATCACTGGAATCAAAGCCACTGCTATAGACTGTACAGTCACCATGTTGGAGTAGCTAGAACCAGCTGCCTTGGGGACACTGTGGTGGCAGAGGTCATGGTAGGCCTGGAGTATTAGGTAAATTACTGGCTTTGCTGAATTTCTAATTTATAAATCTGTTTACAGAAGTGAATGATCCCACAGCACTCTCCTAGACCGCCCTCCTGGCTGTCCCATCCCTGGGCACTGTGCCACCACAGGCCACCACAGGCCACAAGTCGACCTTTGTCTTCACAGCTTCCCACTGGCCTTGTCCAGCCTGCAGTCTAATAGCTGCCTCTCTGCAGATAGCTGCTGAATCATACTGAGGCAGGAGAGAGGCATGGCTAAAACTGGCTGAGAAAGTAGGCATGACCTGTTCATTACAAAATCCCAAACAGATGTGACTTCTCCGGAGTATGGCCTAGACCCAACCTCTGCAGAGCCAATTTCTCTCTCAATCTCCATTTTGCCTTTTTTGAATAAACTTTCCCACTCCTTTTTGTTCCTTTCATTCAATTCTTGTTCTAAGTGGGAAGAGCCTGGCATCCAACTGCAGAAGGAGGGGCGAGCAATCCAGAACCTGGTAATGTTTATTTGAAATATTCTACCCAACAAGAATCTATACTTGGAGCCCATCTTTCACCCAGTCACCTTCCAAAGCCCCTGGCAGATGTCTGTGGGCATCTGAAAGCTAACACATCTGGAAACAGACCTATTATTTCCCCACACAGCCCAGTCTGCTGCTCTGCCAGTCTCACCCAACTCAGGACACAGCAGTTCTATTCTAGCTGCTCAGATCAGACCCTTCAAGCCTTCCTGATTCATTCCTCTCTCCTTCCGCACACAGATCCTGCGGTGTTTGTCTTCTCAGTGTGTCTAGAGCATGGCCAATCTCACAACATTGTCTCCTAAAATATTCTAAACCTGTCAAGCTTGCTCTTTCCAGAACCCAGAGCCACACTCTCAAAGTGACAGTCAGCTCTTTCTGCTCCTTCATTCAAAATCTTTCACTGCCACTTGGCTGTCCTGGGGATAAGTCTTCAAATGGCCTCTCCTTTTGACCTCGAAGCTCTCATGTCCTCACACTCTGCCCCACTCTACCCCAGCACTGTGTAGAGCCAGCATGCAGAGCTCTGCACCTGCCTTCCCTGGGCTTACAATGTGCCCCTGCTTATTGACTTTCTATCATCTCTGGTAAAACATAAACTCCAGGAAGATAGGAACATAGATCCTCGGCTTCTAGAATAGCACATCCACACAGCAGGAACTAATAAGTAGAAGAATGTAAGTATCCATGGATGGATGGATGGATGGATGGATGGATAGTGAATGGAAGACAGGAAGGATGAAAAGAAAAGTGAGTGGAAGGTGGGAGGAATGGATGAAGGAAGAAAAGGATAGCAGAATGAATGGATGGGTGGGTTGTTGGGTGCAGGAAAGTATGTGTGACCTTTTATAATGTGTCAACTTGACTGGCTTAGGAAATGCCTAGCAGATCAGTAAAACCACTTCTGGTTGTGTCTCTGGGATGTTTCCAGAATGATTGACATGTGGACCAGCAAACTAAGAATGAAGGACCCATCCCAATTAGAGGTGGCACCGACAAATAGGCTTGTAGCCTGGGTAGAATAAAAGGAAAAAAAGAAGGAAGTTGGTGAATTTTGAAGAGCTCCACTCTGCTTGAGCAGGAGCATCTCCTGCTGCTGTTACCTGCTGGACATCAGACTCCAGCCTCTTCAGCATCCAGTGCACACTCAGGCCAGCCCCTCTCCAGGCCCTTGGTCGCAGACTGGTGCTGCGCCCTTCATCCCTCTTGTTCTGTGGCTTCCAGCTCCTTGGGCTGAGCAGCTAGTGGATCCTCCAGCTCTCCAGGACACAAATGGTCATTGTAGACTCCCCTCCTCTGATGCTGCAAGCCTATACAATAAATAAGTATAGAGAGTGATGCCCCCCCACCACACACACACATCAAGTCCACCTTCCCTGCATCTTTTTTTGCTACCTCCCTTCAGATCCATTCTTGATGATAGGGTCTTTGAGCAATGCTGGCCTATGGAACCATATTTTTTAACCCCAGGCCAAATTTGCAGTAATTCCCCGGCACTGAATTCCCCTATAAATCAACTTGCAAGCTTTGTCAAGATAACCTCTCTGGGCACCATATCAATAGGAGGCCTCTTGGCATTGTGGCTACCAAATTGTGGCACCATGGGTCTGCATGGTAGAGGTAAACCTTGCTTGGGAAGATGCTAGACTAGGATATGCATACAATGCTTCCCTGAAAACCACCAGAAAATGAGCTTTTTGTTTTGTGTAAATTGAAATCCCTAAGACTCCCTACAGAAAAGCACCAAGCCCGCATAAGACTCCAGTGGCTACTGTCTGCTCGTGCAGCACACGCTCTTTCTTAGGCAGTCTGGAGGCAGGAGGGATTGCAGCCAGCATGTCTGAGGACACCTCATAGACATTCCACAGGAATCCGCAAGGTGCTCACCTTGAAACAGGAGCTAATCCTGCAGCTGGAGCGAATGACTCCCTAACTCTAGCATTTCCACCGCAGCAATTCCTTAATGTCCCATAAATCCCGTTGAGTAATTTGACCTTTTTATACATTGACATACATTGTGCTTCCTGAAATTGTCCATTTCAGCAAAATGCCTATGAGAGTTGTGATGTGCAGTTTTCTGACAAATGTATGAAGGCCAAGGCTGAGTCAGGCCAAGGGAAATCCGGCCACATCCACCAGCTGCAGCAGCAGCGCACCAGGTTCCAGGGTGACAGGAAGTACACTGTGAGCACAGCATTGTGAACACCACGCTGCCTGTGACACCAGCATGCCCTAGAACTCTGCTAAGTGCTGCTTGTGACATTCTTAGGACTGCAGTTCAGTATGTGGCTTTTGTTGTGTTCCCCTTTCTAACGCTGGTAAATATATATAGCATAAAGTTTACCATTTTAACTTGTTTTTGGCAGTACTAGGGATTGAACCCAGGGCCTAGACACTGAGCTACATCCCCAATCCTTCTTCTTCCTCTTTACTGTGAGACAGGGGTCTTTCTGAGTTACCCGAGCTGAGCCTGAACTTCAGTCCTGCCTCAGCCTCCCGGAGGTCTCTCCTGAACCATTTATAAGTGTACAGTGCACTAAGTGCATTCATGTGGTTGTGCAGCCATCACCACCACCCACCTCTGGGACAGTTTTCATCCTCCACAAAGGATCCTCTATCCCCCTTACACACCAAGCCAGCCCTTGGCCCCAGGCGTCCGCTTCTCTGAAATTCAAGCCCCAGGCCTGCAGGCAAGAGGAGCTGAGCACCGTCCCTGTGTCCACACACAAGGGTGTTCTACTCAGAGAACCCACCTCAATGCTGAGGCTAGTTCCCGTGCACTCAGGCTGGGCAAGGGGGAGCTGACCAGCATCCTGGGCCTGAACCCTGAACCCCACTGCAGGCCTTACTACCAGGGCATGCTGCTGACTTGAGAAAACAATTGCTGAGAACCACTCGTGACAGGCACTCAGCTGGCTGAGAAGCAGCAAACAAAAAAAGCCCAATATTGTCTTCTCAGAGCTTGGCTCTGGGGTGCAACTGGGCCCTGGGCCCTGGCGAAGGAGACCACACTCCTGCCTGTACCTGAGAGTGTGAGCTGCATGCACCCTGCTTCTCTGTCTGGCCAGATCCAACTAATCACTATCACGGGATCCAGCCCTGCAGGTGCCCAGCACAATGGCCTCCATCACCTCTGTCTATTTCAACATACCACCTCTCTCCCAGCCTGGTGGACTCTGTCACCTCTGTCCACCTCACCGGGTCACCTCTGTAGCTTCCATCACCTTTCCTCAACACCTCCCAAGCCCTGCTTGCCATATTGCCCTTTTCAACGCAGCTGCCCCCCATCTGGTACTTCAGCAATGTGACCCTGAATGACAGCACACCTCCCATTAGATGTGGGATCTGTGTTTCCCCTCTGCACCAGGGCAGGTGTGTGGCTGCTGTGAGAATGAGTGTGAGGATGTGATATTGGACAGCCCCAAAGACCAGTTCAGAGAAAGCCTTGCAGCTTTCATCTGGACCTTTCAGGATGCCCCACTCCTTACGGGAAGCAGGTGTCCTGTGAGGTGTCCAGCAGAGAGGCCATGTGGGGCAGTCTGTGGTCCCCACAGAATTCCCTGCTGAGAGCCAACTAGCATCCTAGGAAGCCCGTGCAGGACATCTAGACCCTCTAGGTCTAACCACAGCGGCCAAAGCCAACATCCAGGGGGCTTAGCAAGAACTGCTCAGCCACCCATCCCAAATATCTGACACAGATGATCAAACATCAAATGAAAAGACCATTTCAAACCCTGTGAATTGGGGTAATTTGTTACGCATCCAACAAAAGACCTGTATTCTTCCCTGGGCAGTTCACAGCTTGCCTCTTCCTCCAACTCTCCTTTTTTGGCTTTGTTTTGGTTTTAGTCTGAGCAGTGAGGAGACAGCTTGCATGCACGGCCATCCACTACCAGTTCTTCATCAGCTTTTTGCAGTAGTGGGCCTTCCCTTGACCTCCCTACATTCCTGTCCTCATCCATCCATTGACTCACCCAAGCCATGAACTTAGTAAACCCTGTCCTATAAGCCAGCAGTAGTAGTCTGTGGTCTGTCGAAATCTGGTCTGTCCCACCCCAACATCAGCCTCCCAACTGAATTCTTTACCAAGCTTTATATCTTGGCCTCTAACTCTGAGCAAATTGATTGACTTTAGTGTTTCTAATCTGTAAAAAGGGAGTGGCAAGCCTGCCTCTCTCAGGATTATTTTGAATACTGCATGAAATCATAGCACACAGTAAATGCTCAAAACATTGGCTTTTGCTTGCTGTATAGCACTTTGTCAATGAGGCACACCCAGTTGCTCTGAGATGTACTTGACCTGCCTACAACGCAAACTACTTTGCTTCTGCAAAGTACATTTACATTAAAGTTTACATTAAGTA